>JACEFO010002554.1:0-235998 GCA_015342445.1 Digitaria exilis
CTTTTGGGTTTTACCCCTTTTTATATCTACAGGTCAAATGCTTGGACTTCTCACTAGTGATTGTCTACCTTGCATTATTATGTGCTTTTCTGCTGTGGGGTTTGTTATACAGAACAAGAGGAAGAACTGCCTTCTCCTTGCAGACAAAACCATTGCAGAACTCAGACGATAAACCGGGCTCAAACGAAAACGGCAAGAGCCCTCATAACTCGGTTCAGGTTCTTTTCTGCCAAATTATTTTTCATGACCAGAGTTCACTTGCTTTTCTAGAATACTTATTTGTTAATGTGCCTGTCTTGAATATTTATATGGATTTTAGTTCCTTATAGCATGTTTCTCTGTTTTGTTTTTTGGAAAATGGTGGCACAAATATAATAGCTTCTTTTATTATTAGTAGCACTTCAGTTCTTTTAACTAACTCTTACTTCTCCCAGATTCATCGTTTTCTTTTTGGTGAAAAATTTATTGTGGTATCAGGTGGCTGAAGCTGCATCCTCTACTGTCAAACCATCCTATCCTTCTATTGTTCAAACTTACATGTCAATTTTCTTTAGGTCGGATTTCTTCTTCAATTGTACCCAAACAATTATTGTTTCAAGTGTTTAGGCACTATCCTAAATTTTGAAAAGTATTGCAGGAAGCATGGGATTTTTGTTACCAGACACCCTCTCCTTGTGTTATGTGTTTCATTGCTTGTCCCTGTCCTCTTATGTATTGGTCTCCTTCGCTTCAAGGTTGAAACCCGACCAGAAAAGGTACTTAATTTATTCCAATCATTATCAATTTACTGTAATACTCAGAACCCATATTGAAATTTGTAGTTAGATTTGTGTTGTTGTATTCAGTATTTATTACTAACCGATTTGGTGTAAGTACTGCACATATCTGTTGATTGTTTCCACTCATAAAGCATCCAGTAAATTTGGAGGATGAAAAATGAAAGAAATGGGTTACTTCACACAGTTGTGTAAGGCTAGATGTATCTGTTACAATTATGTTTAGTATACTGAAGCATACATTTTCTAAAAACAAAATGGAAACCAGAATCCTCTTTCTGTAAAATAGTGAATCTTCGTTATATACTTATGTTAGACATGTTTTCTAAACGGTTATGATCTTTGGCATATACCCAAACTTCAATTGTGTTTCATATCCACTGGTTATAAATTTTTCATGTTACTTAAATGTTATATACACTACAAAAGTTAATCTGATTAATTCTCCCTGTGTGAACATGATCTCCAATAATCTAAACATTAGGTACCAGCTTGCTAAGAGTAAATGCAAAACTAAAAAGTTTACATTGTTAGCATTCTTGTATTTTGAGGGTTTAATATACTTAATGTTGTAACTCTGATGTTGATCTAATGTGTAAGCAAACACAGAAATAAATACAACATTTTTTAATGCACTGCACTGAATCAGTTATTTGTTTTAAAGTAAATGCATTCATGGTCTATAAAATGAATTGACATTATTTAGAACTGAAGACATCATACATAAATTACCAACCAGTTGTAAATTTCCTGGGTGATTTTATCAAGCAGTTATGAATTTAATTCCTTCTCTTTTGTCAGCTTTGGGTTAGCCCTGGAAGTCGAGGTGCTGATGAGAAGAACTATTTTGACAGCCATCTTGCACCATTTTATAGGATCGAACAGGTCTTTTCAGCTCCTGTAACTTCATTAGTGTCCAGTGAATGTTTGTTACATATTTGATTAACCTAATGCTTTTCATATAGAACTCTTCTTTTCTTGTGATTATCTTTACTCTTATTCTGGCTTTATTTGTACTGTTTTCCATTTGAAGATGATTATTCTTAGCAGTGAATTCTGTTATCTATTGTTGGTCTTAATGCAGCTTGTGTTAGCCACTTCTGGGTCTGATGGGTCTGCAGCTCCTTCAATAGTAAATGACAACAATATGAAATTACTATTCCAGATTCAGAAAAAGGTAGGAAATTTACATAGTAATGTTAATTTTGGGACTGCATCTGCTGTATGGTTCTCATGTGTCTTCTAACTATAAAGGTTGACGATCTACGCGCAAATTATTCTGGATCAACAGTAGCCCTTGGTGACATTTGCTTAAAGCCACTCAGTACAGACTGTGCTACTCAAAGTGTTTTGCAGGTGATGATATTATATTACCTTCTGTATAGTTTCTGCTCTGAAATCAACTTGGTTCCTCAAGAATATGCGCATGTTCTATATTCCTGTGTAATGTTTACTATAGTTTCTACAAAACGCCATGAAATTGATAGTCTCAATGTCCAATATCGCAGTATTTCCAGCTGGATCCTAAAACTTATGATGATTCGGGAATAGACCATGCTAAATTTTGTTTTCAGGTACATATCTAAATATTGAAGTATCTTATCTTTCTATGTTTTTTTTTCTGAAGTTTGAATAGCAACCGCAAAAATTGGAGATTGAATTATGACTTTGATTGTTCTACTTATTGGAACATGGATTATACTATACTGTATGGCAATATTTTTCTTGGTACTACTGTTTTTTTACATGTCATATTAGCTTTATCCTAAGTCAAACTTATTTAACTTTGACCAATTTTATATAAACATATGACATCTAAAATACCAAATTTGTTTAATTGAATACACCATGAAATGTATTTTGATACCATATATGTTTGGTATTATAGTTGTTATATTTTTTTGTATAAACTGGTCAAAGTTTGACAAGTTTGACTTAGGACAAATCCAATACGTCATGTAAAAAAAATGAGGGAGTACTAAAGTTGTATTGTTGAGGAAGGCACATGTGATTTTCATCCTAACTACCAGGATACTCATTGTGGTTTTGAGCTGGTTTTAATGGTGGTGCCTAAATACTTATCTTGTATATTGCAGCATTACACTTCTGAAGAAACATGTTTGAGCACTTTTCAATCACCTATTGATCCTAGTACAATTTTAGGTGGGTTTTCAGGAAACAATTTTACGGAGGTAATATTTTATTATACCTTTACCTTTGTACTAAAGTAATCATATCACATCCTCTGGCATTTCACTCCCTATCAACTTGTTGCTGCAGGCATCTGCATTTGTAATAACTTATCCTGTGAACAACAAGGTGGAGACAACAGGACAAGAGAATGGGAAGGCCGTGGCTTGGGAAAGGGCGTTTATTAATCTTGTCAAGGTTAGCCATGCTAGTTCAATTTCTTTTGTTGTTGCATGTGCTCACTGCTCAGGAAGCATAGTCTATTCTAATTGATACCTGTTCTATACAATGAATACTTCTGCCTTTATTCCTTAAGCACTTCATGTGGCATATTTCAGCACTTCCTCACTGCCTCTGCGTAAAGAGTGAAACCTTGTTTGTGTCTCATAACTATTGAAAGTTTCATATCCCTTTGTTTTTTATCGAACACACATGGCGTTGCTTATTACTATATTAAAAAAGAAGAAATTATGTATCCCTTTCAGGCAACCATAAAGAACATTTGTGTACACATGGTTTTACGCCCTCATAAGATAGAGCACTACGAAATGATTTGGATAAGGCAATCTAAGAGTATATTCAACTTAATTATCTTAGGGCATCATTTGGGAACACAGCAATTTTTTCAGTTCTGTTTGTGTCATGGGCGTGTTCATGGCCATTTCCCCTTTCTTGATTTGAAGCCTGTAAAATATGGGTTGGCTATTTGAGGAATGCCACCCCTCAAAGTTGGGTTAGGACATGCTGTTCCTTGCCTTACATGCGGGTCCTGGCCAATGTGTCATTGATATATTGGTCGTCATGTCCTGAGATTCAACTTATGTGAAATATCCTCCAATTGAATGCTAAATAGTTGACTGCTAATTTCATTTAAATGCACAATGATTGTTAGCTAAAAGTATTTGTATTTTTTTCTTTTTGTAGTTTCTTACCTTCTGTGTTTTGTATCTTCTGATTTATCCATCGCAAGAAGTTATTTATTCTTCAGTTTTTTTATATTTTACTTCCAATATTACGTCAAATGAGGTAGAGAACCTAAATCTTTTTTCCTTCAGGAAGAAATACTTCCAATGGTATTAGCACAGAACCTGACGTTGTCCTTTTCGTCTGAGAGCTCTATCCAAGATGAATTAAACAGAGAAAGTACAGCTGATGCAATTACAATAGTGGTAAACATCTTATATACACCAAAATCTTTAATATTGTTGAAGACCACAGTTTCAACAGTATGCTAATCTGTTCCTTTGATTTAAATCAGATTAGCTACATTTTGATGTTTGCATATATATCATTCACACTCGGAGACCGACCTTCTCGTTGGCTGTCACTATTTGTTTCGTCAAAGGTACGAGTACAATAAAATGACCCCACAGCTCTTTGCTATGCGTGGGGGTGTCATGTTCCTCGTTCTTGCATTCTTGTAAATTTTAAGAGTAATATTGAACTGTACAAGATGGAGATTTATTCTCGTTTGCATGTGCTGTAGTTTTCACAGCCAGTATCTAGATTCTACATACAGTGCTTATGTTTTATCTATGTGCCTGATACGAATGAAGCTGATCACTTTTTATGTGGCTCTGTGCTCTAGTAAACATAATTTTATAAGTGAAAGTATTATGTGACCAACCCCATGCAACTCTCCGCTTTAGAGTAACTTGTAAATTTACCAGAAACATGACGCATGTTACTAACGGCCACATTCGATTCCCTGAAACAGTAACTTTGTGGTTTTGTAAAATTGCATGTACCAGTTGCAAAAAGTTATTTCTTTAATTGCACAATCAAATAAAACTGAATATTTCTGAGAAGAGGCAATCGGTTCGTAGATTTCTCTTATAATGGTTTAACCTTGAAATTTCTTTTTGAAGAACTTATTTATTCGTCAAATACCGATTTATATGACATGGAAAACATGTCCTGCGTGCATTTGGTCTTGGCAAACATTTGACAAGATAGATTTCAGGTACTGCTTGGCTTGTCTGGGGTTGTCCTGGTGCTGCTTTCAGTTTTAGGATCAATGGGATTCTTTAGCGCTATCGGAGTGAAGTCCACCCTTATTATTATGGAAGTGATTCCTTTTCTTGTGCTGGCTGTAAGTCTTCTTGCAATAATGATCGACTTTCTGTTCTCCAGTAAATATGATGTTCTTTACTTATGCTTCTTTGGTGTTTTCTATTGAAAAAAAACTATTAGCTCTTACATACGCGAGTTACTACAGCATTTTCATGTGCGTATTAATTTTTTCCTGCTAAAATGTTTGTTTACCATGAGGCACTTCTTCTTAAATTGGATTCCCGTGAATTGTGAACTACTACCTCCGTTCTTAAATATATGACACCATTGACTTTTTTTCTTCGTTTGACTATTCGTCTTTTCTACAAATATTTATGCAATTAGATAAGTCTACTAGTTAAATCCAAAGTATTATCAATAATAGATGTAGTGGTACCCATTTTATGCTATTTAACAAAGTAACTAATAAAATATCATTGGTCAAAGTTGAAGGAAAAAGTCAATGGTGTCATATATTTAAGAACGGAGGTAGTATGTGATTGGTTGATGCTGTATATATCTGCTGAAGGAATACGCCTCCTAGAATTTTTCCCAAGTGTCCCCCTCTCCCCTCATGTCATACATATTACACTCGTATTATTATTCATATTTTCTTCACATTGATGTTGCGACTACATTACTTTCCTGAAAGGGATTGGTAGTTGAATGGTGCCTTTGTTTGGTCTCAAATTTGTTCAAGAAGTAGGTGATCATGTGGCTAGTAGATATACAGAAAGACTTACAAAGTTTGCAGGATGGATAATAGCAAGATGCTAGACTGTAAATTACTACTATGAGAAACTGACAGTTGCGATTGTGGTTAGGTCGGTGTCGATAATATGTGTATCCTTGTTCATGCTGTCAAACGCCAACCAGATCAGTCAAACCTGGAAGAGCGGATAAGTGGTGCTTTGGTGGAAGTTGGACCATCGATTACATTAGCCAGTTTTGCTGAAGTACTAGCTTTTGCTGTGAGTGCAATCAACCCAATGCCTGCGACCAGAGTGTTTTCCATGTTTGCTGGTTGGTTTCTCTACATTTGCTGGATTGCATCCCTACTTGTCACTTTTGGGAGTTTCCAACCTTGTGTGTCTTGTGCAGCACTGGCGGTCTTTATGGATTTCCTTCTCCAAGTGACAGCCTTTGTTGCCCTTATTGCATTCGACTTTAGGAGGGCCCAGGACGGCAGGATTGATTGTGTCCCTTGTGCAAGAATCACGTCGAGTCCAACTGCTGCTGATGGTATGTAGCAGGATCTTGCATTTGCTTTGCTAAAACCTGATGTACTAAATGTGAAATAATTTTGGTTTCCCCTAACTTTCCTCTTGTCTTACTGCCTTGCAAACTTAAGGTGGCAATGGACAGAGGCTTCACTTGCTTGCTAGATATATGAGGGTAAACATTTAATGTTTTTTTTTATGTTGTTTATACTTCAATTTCAGCCATGTTTTAGGTTTGATTTTCCTGTTCTTTTGACAGGCTTACAGTTGCCTTTTCTTTTTTACATGTAGGATATCCATGGACCAATTCTTAGTTATCGGGCAGTGAAGTTCGTTGTAATCACCGTATTTGTAGGATTGGCATTTGCAAGTATAGTAAGTTTTGTTCTTTTTCCTTTGCATGCATCATGGTTGTTACTATTCTTTTCTCTCTCTCTTTTTTTTTGAAAGCTATGGTTGTTACTATTATTGTTCTGATTGCATCTACTAGGAATGTCAGTTGAGCTATATAACAGCTTGTGTACTTAATTTGCTTTGAATTAAGTTTTCTGATGGCATTGAGATCAACTACTAAAAGAAAATCTATCCTAGAAAATCCTGTACACACCATCAATACGGAATGTGTTATGCATGTGTTAATCTAGTTTCATGTTACAACTTACAAGGCTGGTTAATTACTAACGCAAATTTTGACCAAATGACTGATGGCACTTAATGACACCTACAGTTGCAACTTGATAGCTTGTACGTGATTATGATGAAACTGGATACTTAAGTTTGAGAATTAAAAGAGGATCATGGCACTAATGATTTATCCATCGGCTTGATCATTGTTGAAACTGGAGCTTTATTTAGACTGGATAATAGGGAACCCTTAGCATGCTGTTGGCAAAGGACTGGTATATTTACATGGTTAGGAACTAAGATAGATAATATTGTATGAGAAAACGTTATAAAAGATACTTGGGTTGCCAATGCTATGCACCATGGAGACAGAAGCAGATCTACCTTTTTAACAGTGGCCAGACACTTCTGTTTAAATGACCATTTTGTCTGATAATGGGCTAAAAGATGGGTGATCAATTGTTTTGTGTTTAGGTGAATACTTGGGTAGTAAGTATCTTGTAATGTTCTTGTGCACAAGATTTGTCCTGCCTAAATCTCAAAACCCTGGTTTCCTATTAGTAAATCTCAGTCGTAGAAGTAACAACTTAGGTCTGGCAGAACATAGATACCCTGCAAAGATTCTTTTGATTTTTTAGTTCAAAACCCGTACACGGTATCCATTTCCCTGTCATGCACAAAAGATGAAAATTGACTCGGGGTGGGGAATAGGTTTTGGGGGCATGGTGTCAAACGAAAGAGCTGCACGTAGGCTGAAGTAAGATGGTGGCACTTAAAGTATTGGCTTTTCTTTGTTGCCAAGGTGCCTATTACTTTAGAATGATAGTCTGTGACATGCATCATGTTAGCCGTCTAGTTACAAAGACTATCCTGCTTCTAAGAGAACAAGTCATTTACCTTTTCTTTAAAATAAATCATACAATCACATTGTGTGACACAAGCACTGATTTTTTATGGCTTAACATTTCCTGGCTGTGTCTTTGGCTGAGGCGTTATTCTTTGCGACTGAGCATTATGTGATCATTTCTCATTAAACACACTTCTGCATTTTCCCGAAAGGAATCTGTTGTTGTGTTATCACTCACTGCAGTATGTCCTCTGTTTTAATTAGGCTTTGTCTACTAGACTGCAACCAGGACTGGAGCAGCAAATTGCTCTGCCACGAAATTCCTATTTACAGGTTTGCTACTAAAAGAGCCTTTGGAGTACTTCTTGAAGCAACTTCATTTTTTCCTTTAAGATCACGCTATTTTTCGTATTTCCAGGATTATTTTAATGACCTTGCAAAGTACATGAAAGTTGGTCCACCATTGTACTTTGTTGTGAAGGATTTCAATTACAGGTATGTTTATATGTATAGTGCTCTCAATTTTTTCAAAGAGAAGAACCATGTCGTGTGCAAATATACTGGCTACCAAATTGTAGTATTAGCTATTTATCATCAACCCATCGCTGTAATTGGTTAACTTACTATTTATGATTCCTGTGGTCAATATTTCATCTGATATATGCTTTCTTTTCTGGGAAAAAAACAGCATGCTGAATAACACCAAAATTAAACCTTTCTACTATTCCTGATATAATAACAATAACAACAGCAGCACATCCTTTTTTCCCTTGTATGCATGAGCTAAAAAACTAAACTAAGTTTCTCCACGTTTCTGGATCAGTTATTATTTTTTCCTTTTGAGATGAGATGATTTAGTTGGGCTCTTTTAGTTGCATGCTTAACAGAGATAAAAGCTGATTTATGGTTTCTTTTATATTGTTTTCCAGCTCTGGATCAGTGCATACAAATCAGATATGTTCGATCAACCAGTGTAATTCAAATTCTCTTTTGAATGAGGTATATTATTGTTCCTGTGTTTTAACATTTTGATCCATAATATATTCAGTAGACAATATTATTAACCAATTTATAACACAATATATATCAGAGGCGAACTTGTTTAGTATAAGGGTGCCCTGTTCGCACAGCAAACTGAGCATGAGGTTGAACAGTTCATTTGCTGTGAAGATTGCACTCCTTTTATCATGGTTGTTGCAATCGTGCAGATAGCAAGGCAATCATTATCCCCTGAGACTAGTTACATTGCAAAACCTGCTGCTTCATGGCTTGACGACTTCCTAATTTGGATGTCTCCTGAAGCTTTCGGATGCTGTAGGAAATTTGTGAATGGAAATTACTGCCCTCCAGATGATCAGGTTATATACTTTTTCCTTGCTTGGTTTTACTATATTTTTTTTATTGATTTTATCGAAACAGAAGAATTTTTATCTGAATCAGTCGAACTTTACCTCCTGTGAAAATAAAAAGGATGAATAGTACTACCCATTTGGAGGACCAAATTGCTAGGCATGCACAGCAATGAAGAAAAAGGCACCTTTGTTGCCTCATAACTGCAGGATACCTCTGGGCATTGCAAAAGAGCTAGCATATGCTGCTCTGGTACTGAAGTAGCAACAGTCACTATACTAGGACAATAACCTTTTTTTTTGCACCTTTTTATCTAATGGATGGTAACTAACATTCAAACCTGTACTTTGCAGCCTCCATGCTGCCAACTTGATCAGGATTCAGGTACTTGCAAGACAAGTGGAACTTGCAGTAACTGTACAACGGTAATATATGTAATCTCTGTGCCTTTTATCTTTCTAATCAATTCCAGATAGTTGTTTTCTGTACTACTGTGTCCTATTATATGTAATGGTTTAATACTTAAATTGTATCCACAATCGACACACTACTATATGTTGCGAGTAAAAGTGACATTTTTCTGATCTTTTATACTTTTGTTTCAGTGCTTCCTACACTCAGACTTGGATAATGGACGTCCATCCACAACTCAATTCAAAGATAAACTCCCATGGTTCCTTGATGCACTTCCATCGAGTGATTGTTCTAAAGGGGGAAAGGGAGCTTATTCAACAAGTTTGGACCTCAGTGGTGTGTACTGTACCTTATCATCATGCTGCTGCTGTCTTTTAGGATCTGAAATCATGTTGACAAGCCTCTTTCTTTTCAGGTTATGAAAGTGGCATTATACAAGCATCAGCATTCCGAACATACCATACCCCCCTTAATAAGCAGGTAGTAAACTAGCATGAAACCCATTATGATTCCCTGTATTTCCATTTAACATTACCAAATTTAACCAGTGTTTTATATTGTTTTATTTTAGAGTGATTATGTTAACTCAATGAGAGCTGCCCGGGACTTCAGTTCTAAAATGTCCAAAGATTTACAGGTACCTTTACTGCAAATTTTTTTAGGCCAGGACAATATCAATGAAAAGTATAAAAAGTACAACTTGAAATACAAGTATGGATACTGACTATATAGTGCACTAAGTGCTGTTCTCTTGTATACTTTCCCCTGCTTCATACTCAAGAAAAGTAGACTATGCACTTCTCCTTAGAGGAGCACCAAATCCTGGCTAGCCAAAAAAAACTTGCTGAAATCAGTTTTGCAAGGAGGTAAAAGTTAATGAATCTCTGGTGCTCGTCCCCTCAATATAAGGATTTTAACCAACCAAGCTACTGCTTTGTCCTGGATTTTAAATCTCTCTCTCTCTCCCTCTCTAATATTTGTTCGATATTTCACAGGGGTTACTCTGAGAATTTTCTAGGTTGTACTTTCTAACAAGCCACTGATATATCTCGTGCAGATGACAATTTTCCCGTATTCTGTATTCTATATATTCTTTGAGCAATACCTGGGGGTGTGGAAGACAGCTATCATGAACATATGTGTTTGCCTTGGTTAGTAACACAATTCACTTGTTATTATTATTATTTAGTGTTGTCTTATGATATATTTGTCACAGAGGTGTCCCTTTCTTTGCATGAAATTTTCTTCCAGTATAAATCTTGATATCAAAGAGAACTCCTAAGATATTCAATTATAGTAACGTAATATAAATACACAGCATACAGTGCTTTGCTAGACTGTCATGATTATACTCCTGGAATTAGTTAATCAGAATGCACTGAATAGACAATGGTTGTTGAGTACCACTTGATATGAAAAGGTTTTATGATCCATTGAAGTGGCATTAGTAGACTGAGTTTCCAATGAATGGATTGTTGTACTAGGAATTAATGTGTTAGTCAGTCAGCTGTGAACTGGTGAGTTGCAGCTTTGGTTGACCTGAAGGGTTCCCAGTTAGGTTATGAACAGTTTCACAATGTCCTGGCTGAAGAACTGAATAGGTTCTACCTAAGTCAATTCAAAGCCAAGATGGAAACAGAAGTTACATATCAACACAATAAAAAATGAACCGGGGGGGGGGGGGGTAATCTTTATGGCACAATGTTTTTTTTACTTCACAATTTTCCTTTATTTGGAATCACTGCTAGACAGAATCATGATGGAAAAGTAAGATATTTGTTGCGTTTAATCTGACTGAGTTCATTGTTATGCCAAAAAAACGCAGGTACTATATTTGTTGTTTGCTTCATAGTCACCAGCAGGTAAGCAAGACTGTTCATAATACTAGTGCAAGCTATTTTCAATTCTTCCTCAATTTCTTATGTTCATTACCTTCTACTGGTTTCAGTTTATGGGCTTCAGCAATCATTTTAATTGTGCTGGCAATGATAGTCTTGGATTTGATGGTATGTTTGACCCTCAGGAGTGAATACTTACATTTGAAAGATCTTTAGAGTAATTAACTATAACTACTGAATTGGGGGTGTTTAGTTGGTGTAAGTTGGAGGAAATACACTGTAGTAACTTTTCTGGGAAGCGTGTTCTATGAGAGGGGATGAATATGAAAGTTGAATGGAATAGTGAATATGTGTGCATACTGGATTTGATGTAACAGATGTTAAAATGAAGTGGACCGTTGGCTCATGGTGAGATTTTGTTGATAGAAACTAAGCAAATTATAGGATTCATTTACTATTGATGAAGCTTGTGAATATGTCTTGTCTGCTATGATGTGGAATAGCCATGCTGAAGTATAAAGAAAAAAGGAAACCTTTGTAAATGAATCTAAAATGCTGTTCCCTTTTCAATCACCTACCACTAATGAATCTAAAAAGCTGTTCCCTTTTCAATCACCTACCACTATTGCGGCACAATTTTAGGTCCCTAGCAATGATATTTCCTATTCTAAAATTCAGTCTGTTCTCTGGTGGTGTTGAATTATTGTTGGCACTAATTTTTCTTTTCTTTTTTTCCCTGAAATTGTTGGCAGGGGGTGATGGCCATCCTTGGTATTCAGCTCAATGCAATTTCTGTTGTAAACCTTGTTATGTCAATAGGAATCGCTGTTGAGTTCTGTGTTCATATCACACATGCCTTTATGGTAGGTGCATTGTATATTTGGAATTGTCAGTTTCAAAGCTTTTTAATTTCGTTGAGCTATGTAAAATATAAACTGTGTTTGCTGTTCTCTTCCACAGCCCACACCATGTGTTGACACTAGGTGTTTCTTATTGTTTTATAGATTGGCTCTGGGGACAGAGAAACTCGTTCAAGGCAGGCTCTATCCACAATGGGTGCTTCTGTATTCAGGTTAGAGATTGCATTGTCCCTCAAAATTGATGGCAAGCCTGAGGAAATAAGAACAGAAAATGTCTATTTTTTTACCATCCAATTATCACAGGAGTCTGGTTTGATCTTCGAACTTGAAAACCGGGTGTGTCTTATCTATTGAACTATGAAAACCAGACAAATTTGGCCCTCTTTCTCAAAGCTGGTTTTGCATATATGTGTATTAAAAAAATCTAGTTTAATATCTAAAAATCATAACTAATTCGTTTTAAATCTGGGAAATATCAAACATGTGCCAAAATTCCTGTAAAAATATAATCTATCTTATTTTAAGAAAATAACGGTCGGGACTAGAAGTAATAAAAAAAACTAGTAACATGAACAAATAAGTAACTCTAAGTAGAGCACTGATAGGTAGACTATTTTTAGAAAAGAATTGTACTAGTTTATTTTTTGGGATTAAACTAGAGTTTTATTATTATTAAAAAAATACACATATATGCAAAACCACTTTTGCAACTAGATAAATGATCAAATTTGTCCTGTTTTCATAGTTCGATAGTGGAAGATACTTGGTTTCCAATTTTGATGTCCGAAACCAGACTTTGACTATGTTTCGATGGTTACAAGTGGACTTCTTCCAGTAAAGGAATAGGATGAAGTTTTAAGCTTCGTGGGTTTGAATATTTGGGTTGGTTACATCATACGCTTTGCTGATAGAATCTTTGCATTCATGTGTTTAAATTACTGTACATTTCTGCAAGAGTTTCTCAATCTTACAAAAGACTTACGATTGGTGTCAACTGGAAATGCTTGCTATATTTACACCAGAGCCATATTTATCATCATCATCTTTATCTGACATACTTTTTGGTGTTTCAGTGGAATCACCTTGACCAAGCTTGTGGGAGTTATCGTCCTACGTTTTGCAAAGTCTGAAGTCTTTGTGGTACATACTTCTGATCCAAATTTGACCCAAAATTCCTGTTGTGTTTTACCTTGAAGTACACCTTTCTTATACCTATGTGACAATAGGTTTATTACTTTCAAATGTACCTGGCGCTTGTCCTCATTGGATTCCTGCATGGGCTTATCTTCCTACCGGTTGGCATCTAAATCATCTGTCATATGTTATTGTTTCCATGCAATCCCATAAAACATTTTCCGATAAATTACTGAACCTTTCAGGTTGTTTTGAGTTTATGGGGCCCTCCTCCAAAATCAGGGAAGCCAATTGAAGAAAGTCAACCGCCTTCAGCTTCAACCGAGCAGACTTGATGGGATTTCATTTTGAGTTAAGTGACATACTTGAAAACTGACACAGCAGGCCAGTTTGGGACTCCCTATGTGTGCCCGTGTACATACCCATCTCTCCCAACACAGGAACAGTGAGTTGTACAGAATTTGTTGAAGGTCATAGATCAATAGAAAAAAGAGTGTACAAAGCCATCTATTATTGCGTGCGTATCTAGGATTCATAGGATTAATGGAAAAATTGGTGCTTACACATGTCGGAAAAGGAAACTAAGAGGGGTACTGGGGCTGATTGTGCAGTATAGTTAGTTTGCGGCAGGTCGCTGGATGTTTGTATATGTTTCGCCCCGAGAACATATGCTTGAGTACCGTTGTGGCATTGAGCTTGATTGGAACAAGTGATTTTGTTTTGAGCCTGAATGTACGATAAATCACATGGAACAAGTGTCCGGCGTTTTGGATTTTGTCACCACACGTTGCTGGATAGTGCTCAGTGAATAGAATTTGTTTAGTAATGGAGTTTTTTAGTCCAAATTTCTCTTTCCGTCGCCCCCCCCGTGATGTAGCTTGTTTATTGATAGACGGTGGATTTGGTAGAATTTTTCTGAATCCAAGAGATCGGTGGATTTCACGTGACTTTCACGGTCCTTCTCTGAACCCCAGCCGTTGGCATCCACATGCTCTTGCCGCGATGCCAGTGGCACCGCCTCATTGAGATTGCCGACGGTGGTGGACCAACGTCTTCTTTGCTGCCCGGCCCTTTTCGTCCGCACCCTCGAATCTATGGCAACTAGAAAAGCCCGCGGTGTTGCCGCGCATGGCCAATAGATGTAACCTGTAATACTTTTTTTTTAATATTTTGTTTTGAAGTATAGTTTTTGTTGGATTGTAAATTTGCGGAAGAAAATTGGATATAAGCATTGAATTTTATTTATTATGTATGAATTTTGTAGATTTTGATATTTGTGTAGCTTTTATGTTGAAAAATTATTAGTTTAAATATGTTTTTGGCTAATTTTAAAGTGAGTCCAATTTATTTTAAGTTTGTTGTACAATACATTTGTTGATTTTTAAATTTATTTTAATGGTCGGATGTAAGCTATAATGCGAGAATTGGAAAGTGAGTCCAGTTTCTTTAAGTTTGATTTATAGTATGTTCATTGATTTTTAATTTTGAGGTGCGTCTATATTTAATAGTTTAAAATTTAAAGATGTTTTGGTGTCAAAATTTAAAGATGTTTTGGTGTCCAAATCGTATGCAACTGATGTCATGTAATCATTTGCGCACGCATATAAATTTAATAGAATTGAGGGGTTAGTGGGAATGCTTAGAATTAAAAATTTTGTTGAATACCAAAGACATGTTTTATTTTTCAATTGTTTTTTATTAAAAACTTCTTGGTTTGAGGACATTTGATATCAAATCGTAGGTACTACGGATAGTACGTAAACATTTGCATGAATGTGTATGTAGTAAAGTTGTAGGTGTAACCCGTGTTATTTTGGTCTTTTGTTTTGAAGTATATTTTTTGTTAGATTGAAATTTGTAGAAGAGAATTGAATATGCGTATTTAATTTTATTGTTATGTATGAATTTTGTAGATTTTAATATTTTTAGTAGCCTTTATGTTCAAAATTATTAGTTTAAAAACGTTTTGTGTTAATTTAAAAGTGTTTTGTGGTTGGATGTTTACTATAGTTTGGCCTCGCCCAGACACTGGTGTGAAGGCGTCGTCGTGTTGTATAATCCAACCAAAAGCTTTGTTCCAAAATATACCTCTTTTAGCTTTTTTTAGCTAAGATCCAATGTAATATCTATTCTTATCAATTTAATATATTATACGTGGGTCATGTGCCTACTATGATATTAAGCTCGTTTTTAAAAAAAGAGACTACCATAGTGGCTTGCCATTGGGGGCCATGAGCATTGCACTACTGCTCAGGCCTAACAAGCCCAAACCAATCTGAACAAAATTTTTGTTTGAGATAATTGCACAGTCCTCCAATTTGGTAAGTTATTAGCACGTGCACCCTGAACTTTGAATTTACAGGTCCCAAACTTGGCAGCTGTTGCTACGAAAAGCATCCAGCTTTGTTGAACTTGCAAAGCATTTTGAAGTATACTTTTTGTTAGATTGTAAATTTGTGAAAGAGAATTGGATATGAGCATTGAATTTTATTGTTATGTATGAATTTTGTGTATTTTAATATTTTAGTAGCTTTTATGTTGAACATTGTTAGCTTAAAAATATTTTGGGTTAATTTAAAAGTGTTTTGTGGTTGGATGTTTGCTATAATGGGGGAATTGGAAAAGTGAGTCCACTTTTTTTAATTTTGTTGATTTTTAAATTCGTTTTATTGGTCGAATGTAAGATATAATGGGAGAATTGGAAAGTGAGTCCAGTATTTTAAAGTTTGATTTGTAGTATGTTCATTGATTTTAAAATTTTGAAGTGCCTATGTTCAATATGTAAAGATGTTTTGGTGACTAAATTGTATGTGCAACGCATTTATTTGTGCGAGTGGATTACAGAAACACTTAAAATTAAAATTCTTGTTGCGTTCCAAAGACATTGATTTTTGTTTTTTTATTTTTTTTTATTAAAAGCTTCTTAGTTTGAGGACATTTCGGTATCAAAATCATAGATATGATGGTTAGTATGTAAACATTTGCGCGAATTAATAGCAAAAGTGTGTTGAGTTTATATATATATATATATATATATATATATATATATATATATATATATATATATATATATAGTAAAGTTGTAGATTTTGAAATTGTAAGCAAATTTTATGTTGGATACTTTTTGGTTCGAACGCGTTTTGATAGCCAAACGGTACATATAATGCTCCCCTATGAAAGGAACTAATAGAACGGGCTATTGTGTAATTTAAGTTGAACCCGGTGACTTTTTTATAAAAATTACTGAGAGAGGAAAAGGATGGCAGGTTGATTTTATAGAAGTTCAAGGGTTTTTTTGAAAATTTTCTTTGGCCGGCTAGGGATGGAGCGCGGGTTGATTTCGTATAAACACGAGGGCTTTTATGTCAAAGATCCTGTGAGAGGCAGGTGGACGGCGGGTTCTATTTACGTATAATCCGAGGTCTTTTGTGTAAAATTGCGAGGAATGGCTTGATCTCGGCCTTCCATCCGCCCGATCCGACGGCCGGAAAAAGCGGCAGACATGGCCACTCGCCTCGGCCGAGGAATTGGCCAGCTTTCGTAAGGAGAGATGGCTCGAGTTAATTGAAACCCTTTTGTCAGGGCGCAATATAAGGCCTGAGGGAAGAGGAAAGCATCCGGGCTAATTCAAGGCAATCTAGCTGCTGTAATATCTGTGGCCACATTCGAGCTGTTAAACTGGATATTGAACTGCAAATCTAATGATTGAAATAAAATCCACTGTTATTTATTTACAGTTGACGGTGCCAAAGCCTCTGACCATCCTGCATCCTGCTGTACGGGTGTCAGATACATGCGCCCGCTCGCCTCATGGCTGCGCATGTACACTTGTACAGGACGACAAGCGGTCAAATTCGACAGTGACAGCGCGGCAGCGTCTGCCTGCCAGTTAATTTAATGAGAAATATGCGAGTCGCGCAATCTTCCTAATACGCCGTATTCGTACTAGTACCAGCACAAACCAGTATAATGCTGTGTTCAGATGGAAAAAAATAAAAAGTAGTTTTAATAAATAGTGTACTGAGAAGCGTGTTCTGTAAGTGGGGTGAATAAAAAAACTTGTTGGAGAAGTATTTTTTCCTGAATCTAAACACAGCCTAATCCGTCAGTATACACAGGGCGGGCCGTACCAGGCCTCTGCCGGCGGCGGCGCTCACCGGCGTCACCGCACCGCTGCCCGTCTCGCTGCTTCTTCCGGGACCAAGCGATCTCGTCCATCCGATCGCATCTCGAAGTCTTAACATGTGTGATGTGTCAGTGGGGAGAAGCGTGCTGTGCTGGACTCGGTGGGCACGGATGCGCGACGCCGCGACGGGTCGCTAAACGCTCGTCGTCGAATCCGTTCTCGGCTGATAAGCCGTGGATCCCACGTACACCGACACGGTCCACGCGGCGCACGCACCACAGATCCAGGGCCCGCCGGTCAGTAGTCGAGAGATACTGGAGCGTCCTGACCGAGCCCAGACCTGTCGAGACGGAGACCCATGCATAGCCCGGGTCGGACGGCCCTCGCGCGGCGCACCCGGAAGCCGAAACCCGTCAGGTTTGAAAAGCACGTGCCCGCCTAGTGCGGACTGCGAAGGGGCGGAGAGGCGACCGTTACGATCACCGCGGACGCGGGCCTCTCTGGAGCTGCCCCGGCCGGCCGGTCCAACGGCTGGCGGCCCACTAGCCGTTGGCCTCCATCGCCTTTTCCCCCCTTTCAAATGCTCCCCCTTCCCTCCCTCCCCTCCTCGCCCCAGACAAACCCCCCACCCCTTTCTCGTACGCGAGCGTGACACACACTCCCAATTTCTCCCCCAAGAGCGAACAAAACCAAAATAAAATCCGCTCGTAAATCTTCCACTCCTCTCTCTCTCAATCTCTCTCCTCCTTCGAATCCCAAGGCAGACAGAGAGGAGAGAGAGACGGGGGATCAAGAGAGAGACGTTGCCGTTGCTGCTGTTATTATTAACGCCGCCGCCACCCCGCTGGGTTCGTATGGTCCGCGTCATCCCGGGGCTCCTCTTGCATCGTCCATAGGCACCGCCGCCGCCGCGTCTCGCCAGGATCGGAGAGGGTGAGGAGGCCGGCCGATCCCGTCTCCTCCTCCTCCTCCTCCTACCGGTGCGTGCGCCCACCCGACGAATCGCGGCGGTTTCGCCACGGGGATCTGGGCTTCTTGGGGGGGGACGGGCGCGTTTCTTGAATCCAAGAATTATCCCTGAGCCCCGCCGCGTTGCTGCTGTGTGCAGGTTGGCGTCGGGGATTATGGCGGGGAGGGTGGCAGCGGATGAGAACCGGAGGCCGGTGATGGGGAAGCCCGTGCCCGGCGTGGCCCGAGGTGGGTGGCGGCGGCCCCCGGGCTGATCTGTTCTCCGATCATCTAGATGTTTTGCGGCGGCGCGAGTCGTCCGTGGTTCTGATCTCGTGTTTTGCGCAGAGATGGGCAACCGGCGGGCGCTCAAGGACATCAAGAACCTCGTCGAGGCTGCCCCGAACCCCTGCGCCGTCGCCAAGAAGCCCATGCTTCAGTAATTTCGTCGCCCAAGATCGTGCCTTTTTCATGGTTCTTGGGTCGAATGTTGTTTAATCGTGGCGCTCCCTTGCTTCTCTCCAGGAAGAATGGAAGGGACGAGAAGAAGCCGGCGCTGGAAAGCAGCCGACCCATGACCAGGTTAGAACGCGTGCTGGCTCGTTCTTGCGTTCTAATGTTTCTTGGAAGCTCTAATTTGATCTGGATATTGCTCTGGTGGTTCAGGAAATTCGCCGCCTCCTTGGCGAGCAAAGGACAGCCAGAACGTAAGGCGACCACAACTGATCCAACACCGGGAGCTGATCAGAACAAGGAACCAGTCGGTTATGGTGACGTCGACTTGGAACAGTACGAGCTAGTCCCTGACGTTGACATTGACATGGTATTTGCACTAACGCTGATTTGTACTGATCCTCAGAAAGGGATATGTCCGGACATCTTTGTGATTTGCCCAACTTCTTGTTACGTGTGGTGATGCAGGACGAAACAGATAACAAGGAGAGTGTAAACCAAGATGAATCTTTCATGGACATTGACAGCGCAGACTCAGGGAACCCGCTTGCAGCAACTGAATACGTTGAAGAGCTTTACAAGTTTTACAGAGAAAATGAGGTGATCTCTTGTCACGTCATGAATTCTGAATTTTTAGATGATATCGCAATCGGAAATGCTTTAGCTACAGTGTGCTTATGTGAACAGACACGCGTTTCTTGCAAAATTGAAAAGTACATTAGACTAGAAACCTGTAATGAGCATTCGACTTCACACTAGAATTCAAACTGCAGTATACTTTAATATGGAATGGCTGCCTAAAATAGATTGATATCTTTTTAGCACTTCAAGATAATAATTTGAATAAACCATGTCCATATGTTTTGATTTGAGTCATTCTGATGTCACACATTTGTCAACTTGACAGCCAGGAGTACCCAAGTACTTGTGTTAGATGTCATGTGCAACACATTGTAAAGTTATGCTGTTTGTATACTGTTCCAATATAGGTCTTTTATTGTGGCGTTACAATCATGACATAATACTTGTAAGGCTGAAATCGCAGTATGGTCCCCATGTTTTAAGAAATCATTCTTTTGTCACAGTATACCCATCACTGTGCTTAAGATCAAACATATTGTGTCCTTGTACTACTAAAATTGGCTCCTAGAACATCATCGAATCAAATCATGGTCACCTAAATGAAAGCTGTTGCCGACAATATATGTAAACATTCAAAGAACTCAATGCAGGCAATGTAGTGCTTCAGTTGTCTTTAAAAAGTTTGCATAAGCTCCTTGTATCCTCAGTTTTACCAATGTGTTGCTTTATGCAGGCAAAAAGTTGTGTAAAGCCTGATTACATGTCCAGCCAACAAGATATAAATGCAAAGATGAGAGCGATTCTGATCGATTGGCTCATTGAGGTAACAAAAAAGAAAGGCATGGATGGATCTTAACCTTTACTGATGATCTGAAACTGCATGTGTGACTAATATTTTTACTGGTCCTTTGCAGGTGCATTACAAATTTGAACTGATGGATGAGACACTGTTTCTTACAGTAAACATAATAGATAGATTCTTGGAAAAACAAGTGATTCCAAGGAAGAAGCTGCAGCTGGTGGGAGTAACAGCTATGCTTCTTGCTTGTAAATACGAGGAGGTCTCAGTTCCAGTTGTTGAAGACCTAGTGCTTATTTCTGACAGAGCCTACACAAAAGGGCAGATTCTAGAAATGGTAATGTTTAGTTTCTTTAGTAGTACATCTAAATGTAAATTTGATCATACATTTATGCCCATCTACAATACTTTAGAAAATAAATGGTAATGTTTATTTAAACAAGCCTCAGTTTTTTCTACTGCAACGATGCCATCCTAACCTTTCTTAGATCATTGCATGATGGCGAATTTAGTCAGCTGTGATCTTATGAATGATTTATCCCTCTCTTTGCAACCTTGCACTGATTTCGTCTATTTAGTCTTAGTATGGATGACCTCATGGTTTTTTAAAACTAAAATTTGAATCTTCTGATTAAGCAGGAAAAGTTGATTTTGAACACGCTTCAATTCAATATGTCTGTTCCAACACCATATGTCTTCATGAGGAGGTTTCTGAAAGCAGCAGATTCAGATAAACAGGTGAAGTATAATTACATTCTGATCAATGTTTTCACTACTTCAATAGACTCCAGTAGTAGTGTTAAGCTGGTTTTATGACTGACACAATGTCCCACTGTTCTATCTCGCAGCTAGAGCTAGTGTCCTTCTTCATGCTAGAGCTCTGTTTGGTTGAATACCAAATGCTGAAGTACCGGCCTTCGCTTTTAGCTGCTGCTGCTGTTTATACTGCACAATGCGCTATCAATCGCTGTGAGCACTGGACAAAGGTTTGTGAATCACATAGCAGATACACCGGCGACCAACTCCTGTAAGTCTGCATTCAGTTGCTTCCTTGCTGCATTTTTTTTGCTTCTGTATATTAACTTTCTTTGTACCTGCTGCTGTTCTCTCAGTGAGTGCTCAAGGATGATGGTAGACTTTCACCAGAAGGCTGGAGCCGGCAAACTCACCGGTGTGCACAGGAAATACAGTACGTTCAAGTTTGGGTGCGCAGCCAAGGTTGAGCCTGCACTGTTCCTGCTGGAATCTGGAGACACATCGTCCCCATCTTCAGGCACAATCTAGTTGAATCCCTCTGTCCGGATTTAACCTCCTCCAGGAACAAGACGCAGAAACATCATGTTGATGTTGCGCAAAAACGCATGAATTTCTTAGGAAAACTTAAAGCTTGTGATAATGCAACGTTTGTTTTTTTTATCTATGTCGTGAATGACGACTACTGACGGTCCGGCGGTCAGTCAGGTCCGGCTAATAACGAATTGGCCTGTTGAGAAATTGCTGTTGGAACCTTGTAAAGCAAACGTGATCTCAATCAAATGGATCGATAGCTTTTGTTTCTTGGTGCTATCTCATTTCGTTGTTCCCTTGATTGACGGCTCCTGGTGCATTTTCTGAACGTGATCGGGAATGGATTGCGCCAGTGAGTTAGGGGGACTGGACGTGGCTACCAGCTCCAAGAGATCAGGCGGTGACTACTACTGTTTGTAGCAAGTAGAGTAAGACCATCTCTAGTAGTGATCCGGTGCATTGAATAAAATACTAGAAAAATAAGTATTGAGGTGAATCATCAATGAATCGATTCCTTCTTCTCTAGTGGCTGGGCCCCACAGCGAACAATCATCTCAGCTTTTCTCCTCATGTTTTCTTCCTTTCCCGTGCAAACAGAGCACATCACTCCAAGCGCTGCGCCGGATTGCTTTTTTTATTGCACCGGATCATCTCTCTCCTCTATTATCCGCCTGTCTCTAGTGGTCAGTTCGATTCATTTGGTGACACGTAGGGCAATGATCCGGTTTGCATTGGCCCTACAGATGCCTAAGGGCACGTACAACGGTTGTTGGTTGCCGTCGCCATGCAAGCGTAATTTTGCAGAAGGTCCCTCGCGTGCGCGTCGCCGAGGTCTGGCTGTCGTTTCACTCGTCTACGGCACAAGCTCGTGGCCCTAGCACTTTGTCAGCAGATGGTCAAGCTCTCGATCTGCTGCGGCTGTGACGCATCCACCTGCTCTGCGTGTGGGTAGGACGAAAAGCAAACAAGCAATGGCAGGAGATATAGGTTGTGTTCATATTGGAAAAAGTGGATGGAGATGAATAGTGTACTGGGAAGCGTGTTATGTGAGTAGGGTGAATAGGAAAAACTTGTTGGAGAAGTACTTTTTCCTGGATCTGAACACAGCCATAGCAGCAGCAGGTAGAAGATACGACTGTGTTTAGATAGAGGGGTGAAAAAGTATTTTTTTTTTCTGGGATACGTGTTATGTGAGAGGAATGAATAGAAAAGTTGAAAAAGGAATTTTTGGAGATGCGTGTTCTGTGAGGAGGATGAATAGGAAGTAAAAAGTATTTTTTTTGTTAATGGTAGGACAGCGACGAGACATGGCAGCAGTTGTCCGGACTAGCAGCAGCTATTGTGCTCATGCTTGTTCATGGTCAATATTGTTTATAGTCAACAAATATATCTATGTTAAATTTTATTTTATGTTTTTGTTAAATAGAAGTATTGGTTTAAAAGTTCTACTTCTAGATTCAAAACTTGCATAGTGAATCAAAATGACTATAAAGATCAAGTTGTATAAGATCACCATGATTTACGTACCAAAAGATAAATTAATACTCTTGAAGACAGCTAAAAAGATAGTTGCTGCCTAAACTGTTGTACACGCTGTTTGTTGAGCTGTCTCTATGGGACAAAAAGACAGCAGCTGTCTAAACTGTTGTACAAATCTAGTCCTGCAGCACCATTGCCCCGAGAAGTTATGGCTGGGCCGCGCCTCTTCAAAATGGTTTAGGGTGCGTTTAGTTTCCAGGATTTCTCAAAAAAACACTATTCATCCAACCTTTTCCTATTCATCCCATCCTTCCCACTCACATAACACTATTTATCTACAATGTTTTTTTAACAGTATATTTTTAGGGAATCTTTCCCCAATCTAAACACACCCTTAGGCTTGGTTTCTGAAATCTTACAACAAATCCTGGCCGTTCTCTCCCCAAGGTTGATAGAAAATCATGGTCATTGTTTCCCATTAAGACAGTTTGTAACACTGGTACGAGCTTAAAACTCATATTGTGACACCTTTCAAAGGTTTCCTTAGTGTACAAGCTTAAACCTCATAATGTCTATACTCTATAGACAAGTTTCTAATTGACATTTTATCCCATTACAATTTTTGAGTGATCCAAACCTCATATGAGAAAACTCTGTAAACAATTTATCAACATCACAGGGAACAACACACTCGAATCTTCTTTCCAGGTCGTAAATCTTTGTACCTCCCCAAGCACGTACTCTTAGATTAACACCTTTTACCCATTACAAATTCTGAGTGATCCAAACATCAGATGGGACTTGTCCGTACATCAATTTATCAACATCACATGGAACAGCGCACTCAAATCTTCTTTCCAGGTCGTAAGTCCTTGCTCCTCCCCAAACGCGTAGATGATGAAGATAATCAAATGCATGCGTTAACACGGGGGCAGAGAAATATATACAGCGACTTCGAATCCCGTGCAAATTTTGGGTGGGTAAGCATGCTGAATGATTCAATCCAAGGAACAATGCATGATCCTCTAAGGCCATCTGCAGCGGTGATCCGATTCGTGTCAGAGATATCGGCCATGTAGAAAATTGAATCGGTATTCTTTACTGGTTTTACCGTGCATGACCTGGGTCCACATGCTTAAAAAACTTATCTTTTCTTTCAGCCCCCCTATGGCTCACACGAGAAAATCTACGTTCCTCTTTTTACTGTATCGAAACGTTATTTTAGTACCCATGCACCGGATCATTTTATCGATCCGATTCGTAGCACTGTGTAAAGATCCGATTCAATGCAGTGGGAATGAATCGATTCATTCCAAGCCACATGTTCCTTTGCACGGCTTTTCTACTACCACTACAGATGGCCTAAAATGTTCTCTGCACCTTCTTGCATCCATCAGGAAGAAACTTGTAGATTTCGAATGCAACACCATCCGGGTACCTAACTGCAACAAGAGCACGAACCTGCAAGAGATCACCCCACGGTGTGGACACCAGATGCCTACTGACAATACGTCCTGGAAGTGGCATTCCTACAACCACCACGTCCCTTGTTGGTTCATTCCCTCCATCAAAATTCCACTTCTCCACCGTCCCGTCAAGTGTCACGGAATAGAACCTCCCTTTGTGATATGCACAGTCGAGATATCTCTGTCCACGTCTTAAAGTTGAAACCACTTGCCACTTGTCCTGTCCTGCCTGAACAAAAGAAAGCCAAGAACTGTCATTATGGATGAGCATTACACTGTAGACACCACCTTTGGATGGACTGCAAGATAGCACCGCCTTTTGGTAGAACCACATCCCAAAACGATCTGCTTCAAAGAAATTGCCTTTCAGACTGTAACCACCACAGGTCACCTCCACACATGTGAAATCAGTGACCGGTGGGAGGGGAATCATGGCCAAGGTGACAGGGTTGTAAAGAACGAGATTGGAGAGGTCATTGGCCAAAATCAGCCATCCGTGAGAGGGTCCACAGCACAAAACAAAGCAGCCCTTTGGAAAACTGACAGCATAGGACTTGTTGACATCAACAGGGTGGTACAAGTTGCAGGTCACGACTGAGCTGCACCTGTCATGCCCGTGCACACGCATTTCCTTAAGGTGGTTACCCCAAGACATGATCCATGGCGCCCAAGAACGTGGAACACCAGCAGTTGTGGCGGAAGCTCTCCATGTTGTGCAGACTGATGCAAAGACAAGTGCTTGGGGAAGCTCAAGGCGTTGCAGGATGCTGATGAGGATATCAGTTGGGAGCTCAGACCAGCTGGGGATTGGAAAAGGTGCTGCATAGCAAACATCGGGAGTTATTCAGCGCAAATACATGGAAAAAAAACAAACCAATATATTTGCGGGTAGTTTTTTTAGAAGCTACATGTGAAATTCTATGAAAATCTGAATCCTCGCCCAAAAACAGAGAAACTAAGCAGTTCTTTTACGGAGCTTTTTTACGGTGTCTTATACTACTATGTGGTAGTATGAAGTATAGATGAAATCAAATCATCCATTATGAAGGGTAATTTAGTAATAACTACATATGTATTAGTTACCTTTCGTAAAAGGCTGAATTTTTAGTTTCAAAAAAATATTATTGTGATATAATTTTTGTCCTTTGCCCATAATACCCTTGTACTACTCATGTATACTACCCATACTACAAGTGTACCCCTCCAACTCGCTATATCTGTCGCTTGGAACCGCAATCGTCTCACAGTCACGATTCCCTAGCGACACATATAGCAGGATAGAGTGGTAGCTTTTAGTAGTATACAATTAATTCTGATTGTCGAATGTTTATATACTAGTCCTTTTCGAGCACTAGTATACACCAATCTAAGGTAGTAAAAGAGCTACAAGGGCTGACGAATCCGATCTGATCGTTATGCCTCCTTTCTGTGATTCGATTGCAAGGTTAAGGCAGACTTACCCAAGGCGGCCATGGAGAACTCGTCCTTGAGGGAGGAAGCGGGTCCAGGAGGCGAAGCTGGAGGGGCTCCTCCCATACTGCTCGGAACTATAGAAATTAAAGGGGTAAAGACCCAGGGAAAAGAGAAATCACTCGGGGTGAGATACTGAGATCTGAGAAACCTAACTGGTAATTCGGGAGTCCGGAGGATGGAGACAATAAAGAAGTGAAAGATGCGGAGTACTCAGCCGGTGGCTGCTCGACTCGTCGCCGGTTTGCCCGCAAGTTCTTTGCAAAAATAGCAAAACCAACTAGAAACCGGATGCGACTCGGAAATTGTACCCATGACGGAAATCAAATTGGGCTGCAGCCCATCTATCAACCCAGTGTCAGCCCGGCCCGCCATTCCCCAACGCCACGCCAGCGCAAAAAGCCAATTCGGCACCACGTAGGTCCCTTTTCGAAAACCGGCGGTCCACTGGACAGTGAGAAGAGAGGAAACACGGGCGGCGACGCCGTCACGATTCGCACCCGCGATTTGCCCCCCCTTTCTTCTTCTTCTCCGCCAACCCCGCCCTCGCGGGAAATCAAATCACGCCCCGCGACGCCCCGGATCGCCTCGATCCGACCGCGGAATCGGCACGGGCTCCCCGACACGCTCGTGGGGCGAGTCGTCGGCTCAGGTTCCCCCTTCGCGCACGCTCCTCTGTTTCCTTCCTTCCAAATTCATGCCGACGAGATGTTCTCTTCCAAATTCGTGTCTGCGCAAGCTAGTGGACTCCCTTCCTCCAATTTAGGTGCTTTATCGGAGAAGGAGATTGAGAGATCTGATACGATTTCGTGTCTAATTTTGGTTGGTTGCAACCCCCTTCCGTTTTCTAGGTCATTGATCGCGTCTGGTGGGGGTTGGCTGGCCGTGTAGGTCGCCGCAATGTTGCTGAAAGCCGCGTCTGCATTTTGTTCGTGTTGGAGTTGTTTATATTGTTCGTGTTTTTTTTTTGCTTAATGGATAAATGATCATTCTGTAGCCAGTGGGTATAGATTTCACAAGTTCAGGATTTCACACTTTTGACCTCATGCAGATAACAGACTAGACGCGTGGATCCTGGGAGTTGATCTCGTTGGTTTGGATTGAGGTGTCAGATTTCGGTCACTATTGTGGGATTTGTCGCTGCTAGATTGCCTGCTAGTTGAAGGAAGGTGATGTTGGATGATGCTGAGGGACTTTGAAAGCATACGGGTTCGAAGAATTGTTAGTTCGCCTCCATGAGGGTCAATTTTGGGCAGCTAGTGCCCTTGATGGCACAATACTCTGCCCCCACATGGGCTACTTTAGTTGCTGGACTCTTCACACTGCTTGCTCTTTCCCTCTCCATGTACCTGATATTTGAGCATCTATCAGCTTACAACAATCCGGAGGTTTATAGTTTCTATTTTTGCACCCTATCATCATTTCTTTTTATATAATCTTGTTTATCAGTATCATGAAAGCATACATTTTTTTGTTGATTATTTTGGGTTCTGTTCTACTCATACAGGAACAAAAATTTGTACTGGGTGTTATCCTCATGGTCCCATGCTATGCAATTGAGTCAGTAAGGCCTCTAAACATTTTATGTATGTGCTACATTACTCCAGCGTTATGTCTAATGTTCTTCTTCTCTTGGGATAGTATATTTCGCTGATAAATCCAAATACGAGTGTTTATTGTGGCATCCTGCGCGATGGTTATGAAGCATTTGCAATGTACTGCTTTGGAAGATATATTACTGCATGTTTAGGTAAGTTATGCGCATAGGAATTGCTTCCTTGAGAACCCCTATTCTTACATGCATCAATCGTCTTTGCCTGTGGACCTACATTTAGTGCTGTGTTTAGCTGTTGCTGACCTTTTTTGTGTGTGTTTTGCAAAAGAGTTTCAAGTTCGGTATATTTTGGATAATGGAAATTTCATTTCAGAGAGCAGGAATGTGGCATGCTTTTGAACAACATATTACCTCTGTCAGTCTTCCATTATGTATCCCAGATCTGGAAGTATGCTTTTTTTCTCAGCCCCATCAATGTGTACTAAATTCCTGGGAGAAATAATGGGGAAACATAGTCTCATTGTCACCAGATGCTAAGTGTACAGCTAGTTCGTCATAGGGATACATTGGCATTAACAGAATGGAGGCACTGGTTCAGAGTACAAACCTATTTGTTGACAGCTTGGTAGATACCTTGTCCAGTGGCAGGCAATATATTTATACCATTTCACTTGGTAGTTTCAGGGTCTGTTGGTCTCCGCTTGCAATTGTGAGATTGTGATTGCACAATCCAAAGCTCAAACAAACTCCTAGATTTCAATTATGGATTACACCAATCTAGCCCCCAGATTGTAACTATCTAGCTATCTGGGTTTCACCATCGTTTAAAAACCTGCAATCTACATGCTGCAGATAAAACAAACAAGACCTTACATCTTGTCTTTCTGATACATTTTGTAATGTATATTGTTTGGTGCAGCTTTAAGTTTTTTCTCTTCATATGTGTATGTTTATTATGGCTGATCACATGTAGGTGGGGAAGACAAAACAATAGCTTTTCTGAAGAGGGAGGGTGGCTCAGGTTCTGGGCAACCTCTGCTGCATCATGCTTCTGAGAAAGGAGTCATACACCATCATTTTCCTGTAAATTTTATACTGAAACCATGGAGATTGGGGACACGGTTCTACCTGATCATCAAATTCGGAATTTTCCAATATGTATTTCCACTAGCCCTTCTTGCAAATTCTTGAATCTGAAAGTTGAAAATAAAACTTATGTTCTTCCACACCTGCAGATGATCATAAAGACCCTCACAGCTATATTATCTCTTCTTCTAGAACCTTTTGGTGTGTATTGTGAAGGAGAATTCAATTTACGATGTGGGTAAGATAGTTCTTTCTTTTCTGCTTCTTTGTACTCAACTTTGGGCACTACATCTTCAATCTATTGAGTTTTGTTTATGCACAAGCTATGTTAGTAGAACTGAATTCCTGCATCATCTTCATGATACATGTCTCTGCTCCATTCATTATGTTCACATCTTATTTAGTCCTTTGCTAAATCAGTGATTTTCTTCTCCTGTTTTCATATACTGCTCTATACTCTTATCACAAATCTCTGTGATGCAGGTACCCTTACTTTGCTGCAGTTCTCAACTTTAGTCAATATTGGGCCCTGTACTGTCTAGTAGCATGGTACACAGCTACGAAGGATGAATTGGCACCTATAAAGCCTCTTGCTAAGTTTCTTTCTTTCAAATCCATAGTATTCTTGACTTGGTGGCAAGGTGTGGTGATTGCAATATTGTATGCTTTGGGCCTTCTTAGAAGTTCTTTAGCCCAGAGCTTGGAGTTAAAATCAAGCATTCAGAACTTCATTATTTGCATAGAGGTATTTATCCTTCTAGACTGTTTTCATTATCTATCTTAGGTTTAGCTTAAAAGAATCTATTTCCTTCATGTTTCTGTTGCTAGCTGTTGTAGATATCTGATAGCATGGTGTCTTCCTCCAGGACAGATGGGCATTGCTTCAGCTGTTCACCTCTATGTGTTCCCAGCCAAGCCCTATGCACTCTTAGCTAATCAATCACCTGGAAACATTTCTGTACTTGGGGATTATGTATCCTCTGACCCTGTGGATCCTTTTGAAATTAAGGAAAGCAACCGGCCTACCAAAATGAAGCTTCCACAATTGGAACCAGATGAGAGAAGCGTGACAAACATAAAAGAAAGTGTTCGGGACTTTGTTGTCGGCAGTGGAGAATATGTAAGTTCTGGGTCTTTTTTTTTTCTCCTTCTCAGCACTATCAATATTTGTTCTTTATATACGTGAGGTTGGAGTGGACTTTTAAGTTTTTTGCACCAGTGGAACAAATCTTACCTTTACATAGTCAAATGTGTTATGTTCTATTATGTACTTTGTGTTGGTTAGTAGCATATGTTTGCGATCATAATCTGCTTTATCTTCTTTTCCTCCCCCCTTAGGTGATCAAGGATTTCAAGTTCACTGTTAACCAAGCAGTAAGGCCAGTGGAGAAGCGCTTTGATAAATTGTTGAAAAAGAAGGACAAGCATAAGAAAACCCAGGATGACAACTGGGTCAATGCAGCAACACCAGAGAGACCAATTCGGGGGATTGATGATCCATTATTAAGCGGGAGTGCAAGTGACAGTGGTGTCACGAAGGGCAAAAAACATCACAGAGTTGTGAGCTCAGCTGCTGGTCTGGACAGCTGGGCAGGTGGTGATCAAGCATCTGATGGGTATGAGATCAGGGGTCGCCGCTGGGCTGTAAAGAACTAACGATCCTACTTTGCAGGACTGGAAAATTCAAACCATACCACGTGCTGGTAAACTCGCTGGCGGATGGCAGCTGTTTCTGCAACCCTGGCCATTTTGGAGCCGTTGCAAGTTCAGGTTGCCTTGTGTAGATAGCTGATTGGCAGTCTCTGTGCAATAGACAGGTTATTAACTCATTTTTTGGCCAGGTCGTATTGGTATATGGTATTTCAAAACTTAAGGATTATTTTTTATTATTTGAAAATGGAAGCTTCTGTTCTTGCGTGATTGTCTCCATTTGGACATTTGGACATTTTTATACTGTCTTGTCCATAGATACACTATAACTGAAAGGTGCTAAAATTGTACACTCAATTGAAAACCAGTATAAGAGTGAAGATTTTTTTTTCTTATTTCAAAACACGTTTTCTCTTTCTCGAGAAATAATATATCTGTGATCTCATTCCTTCGTGTGTAGAAGTGAGTTGCTGTAAAAGGAAATCAAGCAAGTAGCCAGTAGTGAGCCTGTCTGACTGCATCGGCCGATAAGGCTACTAAGCATAAATCAAAATTTCTATACCAAAGGGCAAAGATACAAAAGGAGGCTGATCTTTTTCTTGTACGAAAGCTAGTATAATCGAAGACGCTTAGGTACAACGGAAGATTTTTCGAATTCTATTGTACTAGGTTCGTTAGATTATTCTAAACACAATAGATAGAACCTATGCGGCTAGAATTGGAAGTCAAGGCCTGAAACAGACCTTGGAACATATGGAAGTGATCACATGTACCAACCTCAAACAGACATGTAGATCCAAGAAGCATAGATCTGCTCCAACTACCTGAGAGAGAGAGGGACCGGCCTCCAATCGGCTGCTCGCCACATTCTCGTTCCCTGACACAAGGGCCCACCCCGGTGTGGCTTCCAATCCATGCCTCCTGCGCGTGCGGACCTGGGCCCGCCTGTCCGTCAGTCCACGCTCCACTACTACTGTCTCCGCTCCGCTGTCCCAGGGTTCAGCTGAGCCTGTCGTTAACCGGGGTAGGATCCGTAGGGACGAGCCATTTCTGAGAATCTCAAGTTGTTTACTCCGGGTAGCCGTACTCAGGCCAGCAAAACAATTCAGTTTCGCAGGCCAATTTACGGCTCTTGATGGCCTTATTTGGTACGCAACTACGCATGCTGGAGGTTTGACCTCAAGAGTACGTTGTCAATGCGCTATAGTACAAGATAGCCTCGTGTTGTTTTGGACATTGAAATGGTAAGTCTGATATTTATAATGGTATACAGTTGTTCCAGGCACTTGGCAGGAAGTACCGGCATGACGACCCAACAGCCGATCTCCTCCGCACTTTGCCATCTGTTTTCCACGCGCAGGTTGTGAATACGTACGCGACCCGCGCCAACACAATCATAAAAGGCCGCCCGGCCGGCGGTTTGTTGGCGCCACTCCAACCAAAGGGACGGCACGAAAGTGTCCGGCAGACTGTTAATGAACAGCACACGGCCCCTCAGACCTCGAGTCTCAAGAATGTTTGCGCCAAATGGCCCCGTTCTACTGCGCCAAGTGCTCCTAATCTCCGACGTAATTAAAGTATCTCTCTAAACCCCCATCGTCCCACCCCATGTGCTTCCAGCACATCACTTCCTCTGGAATCATCTCCGTCCAGCTCCATCAAGGCGACCAATGGCGACGTTATCCAACAGGTACGAGGGACGACGCAGCAGAGCGACAAATGAGGCTACCAAGACAGCACAATGGACACATGTGCGCTCATTGCCCAACAGCCCAATCGTCAGTGTGGACTTGTGTGGAGAGGAAATGGAAATCGCTCCTGCTGTCCTGCAGGCGACACCTCCGTGGTGGATCGGATCGTACTGAATTATTGGAGCCGCTTACTAATAAGTGCCGGCAAACCCAGCGCTGCGCTCTACCCATCTTACCTGCTCCATCACAACACAATGGTAGTAGCTTGCTGCTTGCTTTCAGCCGATCATAGTTTTGGTTCAATTATCATGGGCCGGAGCCTGATCCGATCGGATCGGATCATCACGTCCTTGTTTCTGTGTGCGATCAAGCGATGGGTCAAATGGAGTTGGTAGGCAGCTTCGGTCTGGCCCACACGGCCGGTGAATATAGAGGAAAGCTACGGGCACGACGATAGATGGAAAAAAGGCAAAGGGGGACGCCGTCACGTCCTAATAAAAGATGCTGGGTTAGTTACCTTAAGCATCCGATCCCGTCCCTTGTTTAGCTAAACATATCCACTTATGCAGGCCGCTTTCTCCCCTTTGTTTTTTTTTATGAAACCTTTCTCCCCTTTGTTTACTAGTTCTACTCCATGCTGCACTGGCTATGATTATTGCTGTGTTTTCAAGGGATCGATGGATCAGTGAACAGTATCCATGCTTGATTAATGCAAGGTCGCAGTGGGATAGAGCTGGGCAGCTAGCTTGATCGATCCAGGACATACACCGAGCTCACTTGCTGATGCGTTGCCATGCGTGGGTTCTTCCTCTAGGGAGACGTGCAAGGAGCAAAGCCAAAACTAACGAAAAGCTAGCCGAGGTGTGTTAGCTGCGGCCCGGGATCGGAGTGGTAGTCATAAAAAAATGGCGAGATGCCCTTGGGGATTGGCAGCAGACGCAGACGCAGACGCGCCGCGGGGCTGCGGCATTTGCATGGGAGTCTGTTGGGCGTCGGTGGCTTTGGCTGTACTGTACTGCCCTGCCACTGCCGCTATCCTCCCAGTCTCACGTAACCGCCGGATGCCTGCCTCACTGACACAGTGGCACGACGAGGAAGTTGGTGGAAAGTTAGATGTGTAAATAATGTATTGGTAAGCGTGTTTGTAAAAAAAGATGTGACTCAATGTGACTGAAAAGTTGATGAAAGTTGGCGAACTAAACAAAGCCGATTCTACGTCCTTTATTTTCTCTTGCTGGGGAAATAGGGTGGTGTAGTGGCAAAACCGACTTTTGTTTTCTTTTTCTTCTTTTTCCCTTGAGGAAAAAAAGGTACGTATAGCTACTTTACTAGAAGCAGGAGCAGATAAACTTAACATGTAGTTTTGCTGCTTAGCACCTGTGTACTTTACTTATGTGATTTGAGTTTGTACTGATGTGGACGTACTACACTGAGATGCCTTTGTATAACTAACCGCTGCTCCCCAAATATCCACTCAAACTCGAACCATTAAAAAATGGTTCAGTGGCCACCCGGCTTCTGCACTCCGCATGGAAAGTTGCAAATTAGACATACACGTTTTGATGTATAGTATGTACTCCTATCTCCCAGTGCAGTGGACTTTCAGCAAGATTACTACTTCATGCCAAGTTTGGTCAAGCACGCAAGTACCAAGTAATTCATGAAGATGTTGTCATCCACTGTCCATCTCTATTTTTATCCGAAGACCACAGCCTTTTGGCCGTGTCACAAGCTTGCTGCTGGATAAAGCCTTGGCCACCACAAAACGGTCTCATATTTATGAGTTTTGAGAAACCACACGACCAAGTGCTTGGTGCAAACAGTCATGAAGAATAATCATGTATATGTTGCCCTTTTTTTCTCCTTTTTTTACGGGCACTCTATAGCAGTATCTCGTTAAGTGGACCACAGCGAAGTTGTTATCAGGCTAGTGGTTAGCATCTCACTTTCTCCTCGTAAGAAAAACAAAGTAAGCAAACAAAAAAAATAGAGGAGGAATGGATATATCTTCACTATATTTGACATTTCACCTTTATTTGTCCACTTGGCATTTCATCATTGCTCTTTCTGGCAGAATTTTGTGTTGTTTTTGTCGTCTTGGTTGTGGAAGAACATATGCTAATATGCTAAATTGGATGGTGTATAGTTTAGCTGAAATTCCTGAACATCGCCTCGTACATTGTTTAGGACCAATAATTCATGTCCAAAATTTCTGTGATGATACGTTGATCTAGAAGAAGAAAAGGCAAATCAGAAAAGGAACTTTCGAAGATTAAAGTCGTTGATAGGACAGGTTCTCCATTACATGGATCACAGTCACAGCTCAGACTCAGAATAGTCTAGTTTAATTGTATGCTTTATCTTACTCAGCACAATGCTTGGACGCTTGGTGGATAACAACATATAAAATCTACAATTGTCCATGCATACATGGAGTCAGTTGGATGACCAAAAATCCTTTTTTTTCATGAATACACAAAGGAACCGACAAAGAGATAATCAGTCCGGTTACGAGCCATTTGTGTTGCTACTTTTGTCAATACAATTAATTTAATCCCATAAATCAAATGAAGTAAATCAAATCGCGGACACTACACTATCATAAACAGAATTTTTGGCAAGCCAATTATGAGGACAAAATCCTCACGAGTTGAGCCGATGATATACATGCCGGCCGGGGCCAGAGTGGTTGAAACTTCGGTTGATGATTGATGGTGACTTCTCTTGTAATCCACTCTCACGGCACGGCACGGCACATCATATCATTTCCTGCCTCTTTTGCGTGCACTGTTTGTTAGAGGTCTCCCTCGCCCAGCCTAGGGCTCCGCTAGCTCCACTTGTGCACCAGGCTTTTCTGTGCACGTGCAGTACGCCACCCACCACACCATCCTTGCCCGTCACATGCACATCTTGATGATCTTGTCACCTTCACTCCAGCTGAGGTTACATATTCTCTACAGTGAAACGGAGCATATATGCATAATGACTCATGGCACAACTGAATGTTCACTGTTCTGTTCATCCTACAGATTGTACTAAACCCTTTGTAAAGTTTTTTTTTTGTTGAGATTAATGATGTCAACCGAAGTTAGCATACCTGAACATTTTTGGAGTGAAACAGGGGACAGACGACAGGGCTTCCCATCTTGCAACGCTAGCGGCTACGCTTTTTTGGCCCTCTGGATCGCGGCTTGTTTTTCTAGTACAAGCTGGCACGTGCTGAAGCGGCATGCATGTGTTGTTCGCGATCTTTGCGTGCGAATCCCAACAGCTTTTCTCTTTTACTCAAGATACTAACCTACTGCTGTCAAACTTTTGTAGCCAAATGATAGCACCGTCACGTACTCGTACCGAATTTCTTCTGGTACGCTCCACGAATCCATCCGTCCCACATGAAACTCAGCTCCAACACGGAGTCCTTTCTGGAGCACGCCATTTGTGTGGCACACGGAAAGGCGATCGCGCGGGCACGACACATCGATCGGTTTCGCCTGTTTGGGAATTGGGATCGGATCGGATTCAAGAACACGCACCCTAAACATCACATGGACTGTTACTGGCTTCATGCATGCGTGTTTTTCTCTGGACAGTCCAATGACACGCTCGAAATCTGCCCGCTCTCCGCACTGCTATCCCTCTATGTCATCCTTTTCAAGAGAATATTCTATTTTGGTCATCGAGATTTTTTCCTTTATATCAACTTCTCCCGCAACCATGGTTCCTCTAAACTCTCCCTCTATCCCATCTATACTATATTTTATTCAATCATCCCAACTACATCTTCTCTCACACATTTTCTTTTCCTTCTATTTTTCTATCTCCTTCATTCTTTTTCTTTTCTTTTCTTTTCTTTTCTTTTCTTTTCTTTTTTCCTTTCTATTTTTTCCAAACTTTTTTCTTTTCCTTTTTTTCCTTATCTTTTTTTATTTATTTTTTTCTCTCTATTTTTTTTCTTTCCCCACGGACGGCCTGCATCTCTCTGGATGTCGCTCGATCTCCTCCGTCTCCCCCGCTGGCCCGCGGAGGTCCCTGGCCCGCTCCCTCTCCATCTCCGCCGGCGAACCGCAAGCAGCGCCTCCCACCCTCGCTGCCTCCGCCTATGCAGAGCCTCCCTCCCTCCCTCCGCTCGCCACACCTCCTTTGCCTCGTCGTCCCCGGATCCTGCGAGCAGGACCACCATCCTCCTCCATCTCACGGCCAAATCCGGCCATGACGAGCTGCTGCAGCCGGTGGCGTGCCCCTTCTCTCCACGCGCCTCCTCCTCCTGCGGCGACGGTGGCGAGCCCGCTGCTCGTGCCTCGTCGTCATCTCCGCCGTCCTTCTCCTCCTCCTGCGTCGATTCGCGTCGTCGATTTGGGGATCGAGTCTCTTCCTCGTCGTCGTCTCCACCGGCATCTCTGTCGATTCGCGTTGTCCTGCCTCGTCCTCCGCACGCCCCTTCTCCTCGCCGCCTCCGCCTGCACGCTTCCTCCCCTGCTTCCTCTATCTCGCGAGGCAGGAGGTCGAGGTTCAGAACGGCGAGGCGGCCAGCGCCTGCACCGCGCCTCCTCGCGTACTCCGCTGCTCCGGCGAGGCCAAGTCGGCGGCAGAAGGTGAGCAGACGCGGTGGTGGTGGTGCTCCTCGATGGCCGCCTCCCGCTGCTCTCTCTTCGACGATTTGTTTGATGTGTTCAATTTATTCGATTCCCTTCTCTTCCTCTGCTCTGCTCTGCTCTCTCTCCGCCGCCAGCCGGCCTCGCCGCTCATCCTCGTCGCCGCCATCTCCCTCTCCCCTCTCTCTCTCTCCCTCCCTCCCGGTGGTTGGGTCGCGCGGGCCCCGCGCCACGGTGGCAGGGTACCGGGAGGCCTCTACCTCCACTCCCAGTAGCGGGGAGCTGCTTCCGCTCCTTTAGCGGGTCGTAGCGGGGTGCGCTGCAGCTCTTTTTCCGCTATCGGACCCCTGAAGGAACCGATAGCGGGGGTGCGCTGCAGACAGCCTTTATCCCTTTGGTTTTGGTGAGACGTGACATGATGGACATTATTGACGTACTCCTGCACACAGAACAGACTAGAGTTCGGCCTCATGCAACTCCTCTTTCGGCACGGTAGCGACGGTACAGAGCGTAAAACCCTGAACGCCCTGAACAGCTTCGTTCATTTTAAGGAGACGTGTTGGGATCTTTAGAAAGCGATTTTTTATTTACTTTGATTGACAATAAGTACTCAAGTTAAATACATAGAAAAGTGACATGAATAAAAATGTATAGGAAATAGCTTTTATAGTAAATGACAGTGATTTTATTTTGACAGAAATTGATGGTCAAAATACTCCATCTGTCCTATGAAAATGTAATTCTAGCCTTTGAAAAGAAAACAGATCTTTTTAGATCCTATAATATAATGCGTCTACAAATCGGAGGTATACAAGGAAATCACAAGGACAGAAGATGTATGCCATCTCATCCAGTAAATCGGAGCTATTCAACACGAAATAGCCTGAGCATTAAATGCGCTCGCAGTAAATTTTCATGGCTGGTAAATCTGCATAATTGCTTGTTACCCCACCATCTCCTTATTGCTAACTTTTACCTAATGTCCCCGTCACAACAAAAATTACCTATTGTGACTGATCAGGCACTACTGGACACTATCATGCTGCTCACTAGCCACCCACTCGGCCACTCCCTCACGGACACACCCACAGAACACGCCAGATCGATCCACGCACCAAAAACACAAAGGAAATCATAAAATAATACCAATAATTGCGTGTTAATCCTGCTTTGCGAGCCCAAAACGATCAGGCTCAGGAAATTTGAAAGTTAAAAAACGGTTGCTAGCATGCGAAGATTCCTCTGATATTTCTCACATTTTTTTTCCGGGTTTAGTTGCTGGGCCATTTCTTGTTGCACCCCACCCCCTGAAACCTCGCGTTTTCTCAGTTACAACCCCCTGGTTCGCCGGCCTCCTGTTCTTCTCGCTCACTTGCTTCCCATTCCGAGTGCCGCCCGCCACCCGGCGAAAAGCTTCGTTCGCATCCACCGCCGCTTCGCGTCTCTCTCCCGCGGGCACGCACGGGGTGCACGCTGAAGGGCTCCGAGGAGGCCCTGCCGAGAAGGGACGGCCCCGGGTTGGAGGCGCCGCGGCGCGCGGGGGCAGAGGCGGCGGCGGCGTACGTGTGCGCCGTGCGCGCACGCGCGGTGTGCGTGCGTGTACGCCGTACGCGTACGTGTGTGGGGAGCAGGAGGAGGAGGAGGAGGGAAGCATGGGGTCGAAGCGACGGCGGCACCACCACCACGTCCGGTGGGTGGTGCCCGCCGTGGCGCCGGCCGCGGCGGCGTTCGCGGCGGCGGGGCTGCTGTTCGTCGTCGTCGCGTTCCATTGCTTCCTGTCGCCGCCGCTCGGCGACGGTGGCAAAGGCGGCGGCGCGCGTGTCGTCCGGCGCCCGAACCCGCCGTTCCTGGTACGCCTCCTCTGATTCTGTTACGATGGGGTTCGTTCGTTCATGTGTTGGTCGCCGATTCCGTCCTGCTACTTGCTTGACGCGGGTTCGTGTTCTTTTCCTCCCCTCCCTCCTTTTGTTTCGGTGAGCAGTTGAACAAGCCAGCAGAGGTTGCCAGGAATGTAATTGGCGCCGTGGATTTCAGTGTTCCTGTGAGTGCAGAATTCCGTATTCGGTGCACGAGCCCGTTCGTCGCTTGCAGGAATTGAGTTGTAATTTCGTCGAATTTGGCTCTGGTTTGCAGAGCGGCGGCAGCAGGCTCGGGGAGGAGCTCTGGGAGTCCAAGGCGGCGGGCAACTTCTTCGGCTGCAGCAACGCGACCAAGCAATTCGCCGGTACGCGTTCCTCGCGACATGATTGATTTCTTTTCGTCTACGAAACGTTTCGCTTAGGGGACGAAGACGATTGACGCTGCGTGTGTGCTGGGTGGCAATAAAAGCTTACCTTTTTTTCTGTATGGTTCGATAGATGCCAAGGCTGTGACCAAGTCGGAGCGTTACCTCATGATCGCGACCAGCGGCGGGCTGAACCAGCAGCGAACAGGGGTAAGGGCTGACATGAGACAAACTGACAATCGAACAGTTTGCATCCCGTCTGAAAATTTTCAGTTAAAATCGTCTAGGCTATCTGATCGATTGCGTTGTGGTTACAGTACACACACATAGGCTATCCGAAATCATACGTTGGTTGTCTAATTGTCCGTGACTCTGTTTGACAATTATAAGGGTTAGGAACATGTACTAAAACTACTGATGTACATTCTAACCATTGTAGCTCTGACTCCATTTTCGTTAGCTGTACGCTTCCAGCGTGTACCAGCAAGACATTTACTCCAACCACTCTTTGTTGATACGATTGGCAATCAGCCAGTCACTCCTATGCTCCAACCACTTGTTTTGCTGGGCCCGACGTCACTGCACCCGTGCATTTCTGTCTTTTGTTGGTATGCTATGCTCCAACTACTCTTGCTGTCTGCATCTGTCTAATAGATTCTGTGTATAGTTTGGGGAAAAAACAATGTAGATAAAAAAAACACTTTAGGTCGGAAGCGTGTTACGTGAGTGAGAGGGATGGGATTGAGTGAGAGGGATGGGATGAATACAGAAAAGTTGGATGAATAGTGTTTTTTTAGAAAGTTGGGTAATCTAGACGCACCCGTCGACAATTGGAACCTGTGCACAACTACTGTTTGTGAATAATCTTTGCAATTGCTCATTCTTTCACATTTAGAATGTTGTGGCTTGTGGTTGACCATTTACTTCCTATCATTTGTATAGGTGGCTGATGTACTCATGTTGTGCATTTCCATACCCTATCTAATTAGTACTAGCAATGTTCTTTATTGAGTACTTGTCATATGGTGTCACCAGAGACTCAAATGCCCTTGGATTGCTGCTTTTTTTTAGTTATATGCTATCCTAACATTAAACTATAATTACACTGAAGCACTTATTGATGGGAAATCTAAATTTATTTTTGTTCCAAAGTTCTGAAAAAATGACCAAATCCATTATGTGGATCTTGCAAGCTAGTTGAATGTGCGTGAGCACAACTCTTTGCTCTGGTCCATAATAATTGGATAATGAAGTAAATTACATGGTACTATTTTATAGCTCTGAACCCATTTTCGTTAGCTGTACGACTCCCAGCGTGTACCGGCTAGTCATTTACTCCAACTACTCTTTGATACGATTGGCCATCAGCCAGTCATTCCCATACCCCAACCACTTGTTTTGTTGGCCCATATGTCACTGGACCCGTGTATTTCTGTCTTTCGTTGCTAAGCTATGCTCCAACTACTCTTGGACGCCCTTTTAGTGACTGCAACTGTGTATTAGTTTCATCTCCTGCCAATTGGCACCTGTGCACAATTACCCTGTCAGGAGAAGTGTGCTTACTTGCCAATTCTGTTCGTGAATAATCTTTACACGCGCTCATCCTTTCACATTATGAATATGGTGGCTTGTGGTCGACCATTTACTTCCCATCATTTGTATTGGCAACTGATGTACTCAGGTTGTGCATCTGAGTTTCCATATATAATTAGTACTAGCAATGTTCTTTATCGAGTAATTGTCATAGGGTACGACAGAAACTCAAATAGTCTTTGGTTGCTGTTTTTTTAGTTATATGCTAGCATAACTTAAAATTATGATGACACTGATGCACTTATTGATGACAACTCTAAATTTATTTATGTACCAAAATTTAAAAAATTGACCGATTGTGTTCTATGCATCTTGCAAGCTAGTTAATGTGCTTGAGCTCAACTCTTTGCTTTGATCCTTAATAATTAGATAATAAAACATATGTAACAAAGAGACTGTTCTATGTCAGCGTCATTTATTTTATAATGATGCACTTTTTTACTAATTATTTCGCCCAACATGATGGAAAAATTCTGCAATTTATCTGCTTTCTAGATCATAGATGCTGTTGTTGCAACCCGCATACTGAATGCAACACTTGTCATTCCAAAGCTGGATGAAGAGTCCTTCTGGAAAGACGCAAGGTCAGAGACTCAGAGTCATTACCCTCTCTCTTGTTTTTGCAGCAATGTACCTTCTTCTAATTTGGAGTTCTATCTACATCGCAGTGACTTTGCGGAGATATTTGATGTCGATTCATTCATATCCTCACTCTCAAATGATGTAAAGGTCATACGGCAATTACCTGATAGGAATGGGAAAAAGCTTTCACCATATAAGATGCGTATACCTAGGAAGTGTACTCCAAAATGCTACGAGAACCGGGTGCTACCTGCTCTTCTAAAAAAGCATGTAAGCATCACGGTTTTTTTACATGTCTCCTTATGTTGGATATTTTCTGCTAAAAATGTCAATTTCTAAGATTGCTTTCCACACACAGGTTGTTCAATTAACAAAATTTGACTACAGAGTGTCCAATAGGTTAGAGACTGATCTTCAAAAACTTAGGTGTAGAGTCAACTATCATGCACTACAGTTCACAGATCCAATCCTAAGAATGGGCGAATTGCTTGTCCAAAGAATGAGAGAGAAAAGTGGACGCTTTATTGCTCTTCATCTAAGGTGATATTATACATCTCCTTTTTTTGTTGGTCCAACATCTGCATTGCGCATCATATAGTATTCTCTAACTCTATTCTGTCACATACTCACAGATTTGAGCCTGACATGCTCGCTTTCTCTGGTTGCTACTATGGGGGTGGAGATATTGAGAGAAGAGAACTTGGTGAGATCCGTAAGAGGTGGAAAACCCTTCATGTAAGAGAGAGTACTATGGTAGTATTACCTAGTGATGCTTCTAAAAGGGTGACCATTTTAGATTTTTTATCTAACACATTTGAAAACATTGTACAGGCAAGCAACCCTGACAGAGAACGGCGGCACGGTAAGTGCCCTCTAACACCAGAGGAAGTCGGCCTCATGCTTAGGGCACTGGGATTCGGGAAGGACGTACACCTATATGTTGCATCAGGAGATGTATATGGAGGCGAGGAAACATTGGCACCTCTGAAAGCACTCTTCCCAAACTTCCACTCGAAGGAGACTCTAGCAAGCAAGGAGGAATTGGCACCTTTCTTACCATATTCATCCCGCATGGCTGCTCTTGATTTTATTGTGTGTGATAAGAGCAATGTTTTCGTGACGAACAACAATGGCAACATGGCCAGAATGTTGGCTGGTCGAAGGTATTGTTTCTTTCTGTTTCTGTCTTCTCCTAACACAAATTCAAGGGCAAATTAGCCAAAGAAAAATGGCTTTATTGTTAAACCATAATGCAGTGATGATTGACTGATAAATTGTGGATTTTCAGGAGATATTTTGGGCACAGGAGGACCATAAGGCCCAATGCAAAGAAACTGTACTCATTATTTCTGAATCGAACCAGCATGAGTTGGGATAAATTTGCATCCAAAGTCCACACATTCCAAAAGGGATTCATGGGGGAGCCCAATGAGATTAAGCCAGGAAGAGGCGAATTCCATGAGCATCCTATGGATTGTATTTGTGCAAAATCAAAGGAAAAAATTGGACAGAGCAGGTCTCACCAAATTAAACGTGCTGGAGAAGCTGTGGAAAACCATTCTAGTGGTGGAGACCTCGACTGGAGGGACTTGGACTATGGAGAGCATACACCTTTGGGCAGGGATTCATCTAATGAACCTGAATCAGATGATATTCGTGTTGGTGGATCAGACATTCCTGAATTGGAAGACATGATGTCAGACTAGATACTTACAAATAGATATTTCTACATAGTTTTTTTTTCTTTTCAAAAGGGCGTGGTGATAAATTATTTTCTTGACAGAAGCTGCTGCATAGTTTATATGTTCTCCTGCTTGTTTCTTGGAGACTTATAGAAGAAAGTAAGAATTTTTGCTGGCCTGGCAAAGAAGAAAGGCCAGGAAGAGCTTCCTGCAGAAAAGACAGGTAAATATGAAATTCTTGAAGCAAACAAAACAGTTGTCATTTGTTCTTAATACACTTGATTCTTTGAATATTGCAAGTTATCCTCATCACAGAATCTCTATCTTTTAATGATAATATAATTTCACATTTAATATACCTTTATGCTATTTTGCATTAAATTATCGGTACTGACAATGCTCTGTTGTGTTAATGCAGAGGAAGCCTTCAGTTCAATATGAGCAAAACAAATGTATAGTGTTTAATTGATCCTCAAGTAATGAAGTAATGCTGAGTGGTAAACTAGAAGTCATGGTTTCTCTTTCATAGTTTGTATCATAAATAGATGCTACACAAGTCCCCTATTAAGCTTTTGTACTGTGTAGTGTTATTCTTGGATCTTTTTTTTTCTCTCTTCTTTCTGACAATAAATCTTTGTTACCAATTTTGCTGGCCTCCATCGGAATGTGTATATATAACTAGGAACATGAGAATGAAAAGGAATTTTGTGTCTTTCGGGAAAAAAAGATGAGATTTTGTACATATAGTGCAGATTAGGTTTTGTTTTTGCTACTATGGCATTGCCTTACCTTTCTTGCGTTGTATCCCCTTCTCTCTGTCTTTTCTATGAGAAAAGGGCATCACTGCGCTGGCACCCTGATGATTTAGGACATGTGTCCATTGGCTTCATCTGTCAAAAGTCAAAACATTTCAGTGCTCTGAATTTTCCTTCAGACTGTTCGTTACAAGCCAACATTGACCGTGTCCATGGTATGTCACTCCATTCATATCTTGGACAGCTATTGGTGAATAGTACCTCTGTTCTAAATTATAGGTCATTTGACTTTTTTACCCCAACTTTGAAAGCTCCTTTTATTTAAAAAATTTATATAAACATAGTTAAATCTAAGTCATTTTTAATAACCTTGGTTAAAAAAGCAAGCCATAAAAAAAATGTGAAATTTTGCAAAAAATTTTGAATAAGACAAGCGGTCAAACTTGGGGTTGAACAAGTCAAACAAACTGCATTTTGAAACGGACGAAGTACTTGTTTGGTGTGTACATGGATGCAGAATTTATTACACGGGCAAAATCCTCTGTGCTGCCCTTGTGTGGATGCAAGCCAGCGTCTTTCATTCAGGGTTTTTCCTCATTACAAGGTTCCTCGCCGTCCGCCCGGCGGTGGGCTACTCGGTCGGTCCCCGTCCGCTTCTCCGTGTCCGGCGGCAAATTGGATTGGTGAGAAGGAGCCTACGGATTGCGGCGAGCGGCGGCGAGGGCATCGACAGCACCCGACATAAAGCGGCAAACGTCGGAGACAGGATAGCTCGGCTTGCGAGCACGCGCTTTTTCAGTGCTCCTGCAGGGCTTCTGCCGCCGGCATGGCGGTCTTCTCCTTCCCCTGTCGGCTGAGCCCGTCTCCGCCTCCTTGCCAGACCGCGGCATTAGCAGCAGAAAAGCTAGGGCGAATCCTCTGAGGAAGCGATGGACGCGTCAAGTTTACGACGGGGCCGGAGCTGGAGAAGGACGCAAGCAGCGTGGAGTGTTTTTTAAAAGCACACTAAGACACTAAGTATCTGTTTAGGGGTTTCATAGGGGGTTTATGCACGTTTAATAGTGTCCCGCATAAGCAATTAAATAATTTTAAAGAACAGTTGTCTAGATGAAATCATGTCTACACTATTTCCATATCACATTGTGTCATAGAATTAAATGCATTGAGCACATAGAAAACATCAAAATTGGAAGCATGCATTACATATGTAGTTTCATCCATTGTTTTATTGTACTCTAGATGATGTGGCTATATTGAAAATAATGCAATGAAACCCTCCACTAGAAATAACCTTATTTAAGGGCACCTCAGGTTCAGATAAACTGTCCCAAGGTCTCATCTGGGTCCCAATACTCTCAGAATGCACATAATGGTCCTTAAACTTGTCTCGCAGCTCTCATCCGTATCCTTAAATTTGTCTTGAGTTCTCAGATTAGTCCTGATACTCTTAAAATGCACAAATTAGTCCTCAAGCTTTTTCCATGCTCTCATCCAAGTCCTTAAACTTGCCTTAGCGAATGTATTTATTTATTTGGAAAAAAATTATTTAGCATTGAAAACCAAATTCAAATACCACACAAAATTCATCCAAAAATTCATGGAGCAATCATCACACATACACCTGAGTGACTAAGAATCTTGATACAAGATTTGGTGTTTTAAAATTGTATTGTATTATATAACATATTTATTTAATAATGATTTTATTTTAGAGACTAAAAGAATGTGAAACACATTTAACCTTACTAAAAAAATTCCTAAGTATATTGCAAAAAATAATATGACTCTATGTTATTTAGAGATGTTGATATTTTACACCCATTTCGTGATGATTCTCTACAAATTTGGGATCAACTTTGAGTCAATTTTGAACTTGAGTTGAAAACCTAAAGTTTGAGACAATTAACATTTTTTTATAACTAAATACATTTTAGATGAATATGGGCCTATTTGTGAGCGTGGGACAAGTTTAAGGATTGATATGTGCATTTTGAGAGTACCGGGACCGGGATGAGAGCGCGGGACAAGTTTAGGGACTACCATGTGAATTTTGAAAGTACCGAGATCGAGATGAGAACTCAGGACAAGTTTAGAGAGCACTGATGAAATTTGCTCTTTCTTCAAGGTCTATTATAAGAAGTGTTGCACTAAAAGTGTAAAATTATCCGCAATTTGGTCGTTTGATGAAATAAGCCGATGCTCCTTTCTTTTTCTCTTTCCTTCACAACATGATAATGTATTTCTATGAGCTTGGTTGTTCTTGTCTCAAACACAGTATTGGATTAGCAGTCAAATATTCTGTGATCACCCCATAATCTTCCCAAAGGAGCAACAAATTATTGAGGATTATTTGCAGGATATACAGATATATACACTATTGAAAGAGTGATCAGGATTTTCCAAATCTCCAACCCTTACATTATCCATCATCTACCTGCACCATTCTACCTATTAGGAAATACAGACATCTAGTAGTTGTAAGGATCTCTCCACATTTCCCACATTAATTACCAGGAATAAACCGTGATTATCCCTCTCGTTTCACCACGTGGTCGAGTCTATATATCCTTCCTCCAAACTAGTAAAGCCGTAACAGAGCAAATCATCTGCTGCCATTCCCTAATAGCCATCTAGTTTTGCTTGCCTCCGTTCAATAGCTGAACCATTGGTAGTACACGCGAGACCCCCAACAAGCCTGCACTCACCGAGCACATGGTAAGAGTTGCAAACTAAAACTCGTGACGCAAACTAGCACGATCTTCGACTGCCATATTGCTCATGCGCGAGGCGCGCTGATTGAACGAATGGGCATGCTTGCAGGGCGCTTCCGGCATCATCGTCTGCGCCGCCATCCTGCTCGCCGGCCTCTCCCTCGCGGCCGGCGGCGAGCTCGTGTTCGACGTCGTGGCACACGGCGCGAGAGGCGACGGCATCACGGACGACACCAAGGTATGTATAGTATAGCACGTGCGCGTAGGTCGTGTGTTCTTGTCCAGACTTGCTCACGTTTCGTGGTGTGGTGTCTATGGTTTCTCTCAAGGCGTTCGAAGCCGCGTGGACGGCGGCGTGCGGCGCCAAGGGCCCGTCGGCGTCGATGGTCGTGCCGGCGAAGAGGTCGTTCCTCGTCGGCCCCGTCAACTTCCAGGGGCCCTGCGCCTCCGGAAGAATCGCCGTGCAGGTACGTGCCCTTCGTCAATGTGTTGTTAGATGTAGGTCGACGCTTGCATGTCAGTAGATATTGTATTTTGTTTCTTCTTTATAAAAAATATTTTCTAAACACTTCTGATGCGTTGACTGCAAAGTATGTTAATGGTGGAAATGTCAAAAAAAAAGATATGTTTAACTCATCAGGACTGACGGCAAATACATGTTGGCTTACTGTTGGCACAGATCCAGGGCAAGATTGTGGCGCCACCATCGTCGGCGCTGAGCGCATGGAGCAATGGGACGAACGACTCCTGGATAATGTTCAGCCGCGTGGATGGGCTCACGGTGACCGGCAACGGCGTGCTCGATGGCAATGGCCAGAGCTGGTGGGTCAAGAAATGCAGCGATCCCGTGAGTGCCGTCACGCTTCACATGCTTTTCTATCTACAACAAAAAAACATTTGCAATTCAAGCACCTAATGTTTTTTTTACGTCTTCCCCCTCTTCCCCCACAGGGTTGCGTTCAATCTGCACCAACGGTAGGCAACATCCTGCATATTTTATTTTCATTTTTTATGAGAGTGAATGTTTGCATTCTGACTTCTGAGATGTGAATGTCTCTGCTTCGGTCGCTGAAGCTGATGATGTGCAACAATCTGGAGTTGAACCAGTTGAGCAGCAAGGACAGCCCTCAGATGCACATCGCCATCCTCAACAGCATCGGCGTCAACGTGTCGGGGCTCACCATCACCGCGCCGGGGACGAGCCCGAACACGGACGGCATCCACATCGGCGGGAGCCAGAACGTGCATATCACCAGCTCCAGCATCGGCACCGGAGACGACTGCATCTCCATAATCTCCGGTAGCCGCTTCGTCACCGTCGACGGCGTTGCGTGCGGGCCTGGTCACGGAGTGAGGTATGGTAACCGTCCATGCGACGTCGACTGCAAGGGCACTTCATTCTGGGCTCTGCGCGTGTTCTAGCACAAGATATATACTTGTATCTTGAGTTCGTGACCCAGCACCTAATGTATGTTGTGGTTTTCATGCCGGCCAGTATTGGGAGCCTGGGCAAGGATGGAGACACGGCCACCGTGGAGTTCATCGACGTAAGGAACGTTAACTTCACCAATACCATGTACGGAGCCAGGATCAAGACTTGGGAGGTACTAGTAAGCAAAATCCGTGATGTTAACAGAAAAAAAAAGAACAATTGAGCTCTTGGATTTGTCAGCAAAAAGTCAAGGTTGTCCGTGGTGTTTTCTCTTTTCTTGTAGGGTGGACAGGGGTACGCAAAATCCATCTCCTTCAGCAACATAGATTTCGACAACGTCGACCACCCCGTGCTCATCGACCAGTTTTACCAAGACCACCGTGCCTCTTTCCAGGTACTGTATATTATCGTCTTGCCACAAACTCGAATTCCTTTCTCAGCCACACTTAGACCATGCGCGAGCCGGGTTATGTGAGTATGCACGTTCTGTGTTTGCAGCCGCCGGCCGTGGCGATCAGCAACGTGACATACAGCAATCTGACGGGGACCTCAAGCCTACCAACCGCCGTGGCCTTCGACTGCAGCGGCGGCGGCGGCTGCACGGACATCCATGTCAACTCCTTGATGATCACGGGGTCAGGTGGCCGGCAAACAGTCGCCCGCTGCCGGAACGCGCAGGTGGCCATCTCCGGACAGGTCAACCCGGAGATCCCATGCGGCAGATAGTAGACAGTGGAGGTTTTTAGATGTGCTACTGTCTTGTGTAGCCTCTGCCAATAAGGCAGGTTGTCATGTTTTTGGCTGCAACACTAAACAAACATTGTAACGTGTCGAGTTTTAGATCGTGTTTACCATGTAAGGAATCTGGTTTTGCTTGACTATTTGGATGTGTTATACCAAAGCAACAAAACGATGGCCCAACCGGGCCTGGGTGATGAAATTTCCGAGCCCACCAGGTAGGCAAACTGAGATTTCTCGAAGCAAACTGCTTTTTTTTTCGGAACACCAAAAAAGTTGTGTCTCTTTGTACCGAATGTTTTGATACCCTTTGTTGCCGGGCGACCAGACGGAGTGGTAAGTTGTTATGAGTTGGCTTGTGTCGATGACCCAATTCAAACGAACGAACGAAGTTGTTTGGTTTTCGGACCCACTTTCCCTTATAAATTGGATCAATTCTTTTTTTTTAATAAATTTGAGAAAACATAAGTTTTCACCGTTCGTTCAAAAAGAGACCCGAGAGATGAGCCCTTCGTCATCCATGATAACTTATCCGGGTGATGAATTTCCATCCTTCCACCGGCCATGTTGTAGATCGACGAGGATCGGCAAACCACCCTCTATGCGCCCCGCCAAGTGCTTTGCAAGGCGATGCTCACCAGGGGTGACTTGGATCCGCATACCTGGAAATACCACCGTCCGCATATATGGACAAAAACACTGGTCAACAGTACACCCCCTTCAACAAAGTGTGAACCTCATCCACCCTTTACTTACGCGCGACGATTGCCAGCCGCGGTTTCTTATGTGGACTACATAAGGGCCCACAAGGCATGCCTTTTCTTTTTCTTTTCATTCTCTATTATTTTTCTCATTTTATTTTTATACTTAGAATTCTGTACATATATTTTATTCACTTGTTAGAATAAATTGTTTATGATAGGATACCAAAACAACAAAACTATGGCCCAATCGGGCCAGAGTGATGAAATTTCCGAGCCCACTAGGCAGGCAAACTGAGATTTCTCGAAGCAAGACTGCTTTCTTTCTTCTTTTTTTTTTTGAGAACACCGAAAAAGTTCTGCATCTTTGCGGTGAATGGTTTGATACCCTTTGTTGCCGCTCATGGCAATCGGGCAGAGTTGTAAGTTGCTATGAGTTGGCTCGTGTCAATGATCCAATTCGACCAAACTAAGTTGTAAGGTCGATGGACCGAAGTTTTGTGAATGGTATTGTCACTTCCTGAGTTGTACGGTCTATGAAGCAAAGTTGTTTGGTTTTTGACCCCGGTTTCCCTTATAAACTGGGTCAATTCTATTCTCTTCTAATAAAAATACAGAAAAAGTATAAGATTTTACTGTCCATTCAAAAAGAGACTCAAGAGATGAGCCTGATGTTATATGGTGTTGTTTGGATTGATCGCATAATACCAATAGGATGTTCCATGATCAAGTAGTAGCCTAATGACAAACATGACTCGAGCAATCTAACTCCTACACTTTAATATCCACATGTTAGTTTCTTACAGTTTCTGATTATAGTCTTTTTGAAGATTCTGGCTATATTAAAAAGAACGTCTTGTTCTTAAGTGTAGGGGGGTAAATTGTCCAGCTCATTTTCATCATTAGGTCTCCTACGTGATAAGAAACCCGGCCTCTAGCCATCCATCATAGAGTTTTTTTTTCTATGGTATGATGAAAAGTAACTAGTAAGGTTTATGTCATTAATGATGTTATAAAGAAATAAATGTACGGATATGATTATCCTAAATTTGATGTGTTGTGTCCCCTTGTTGTTTTAATTTTTTAGGTGTATATTGTTTTATTTGGCAAGTTTATCACACTGTTGGCAGATAAGTTCACCATCAAAGCCTAGACAAAGGCTATGCTTAACGCTCTTCCGCACCTTCGGTTTAGGCGCGCCATTGTTCAAGTCCTTCATGGTCAACTTTAATTGACGTTGAACAAATTAAATTAAGTGGTAGTTTGGTAAAATATCAAGGCGCCAATGATTTGAACAATAATATCCTGAAAGCCTATGCTAATTGTTGGTTTCGCTCCGTTTATTGTACTATGACCAATATTAATGACGTGTGTAGTACCATGTTGCCCTCTGGCATCTATAGATCTGTTTGTGATGATGGACTGTGAGATGATAATATCATAACCTTGGTGAATTTGCATTTTTTTCTTAGTTTGGATATAATAATTGTATTGTCCTATAGTCTAGCATTAGTAGGGATACTCTAATATCCCTATCTGTAGGATCCATAAAGATATGATAATATCCGTACTTACCTGGTCACCATATACAATCACCATGATCTATGAACTAAATAAAAAAAAAACTCCAGCTGCATTAGAAAAGTATAATTGTTTCTTAGTGTTCATCAGATTTTTTTTTTTAAAAAAATGAACCCTACAGCTAAAGTCACACTTTAGGAGTGTCCTAAAGCAAGAGAGTTGGCTATAGGCTGCTTGACTAGGATACAAGATATCGCCTGTTATTACAGTTTAAAAGATATATAATTGTTTCTCGACGTCCATCAGATTTTCAACAAAAAAAATCATTCTATGCTACAGAAAAATGACACATTCAGGAGTGTTTTAAAGCAAGAGAGTCGATTATAGACTAAGAAACAAGATACCGGCTGTATAGAGTTTGAACTACTTTATGTAACAGTCACCTCAGGTTGAGATTGCGTCAAAATTTATTGAAAGTCCATCATAAGAAGTGTTGTAGTAACAGTGTAAAATCATCCGCAACTTCGTCGTTAGAAGAAATAAACCGCTGTTCCAAGTGCTTCTTTTTTCTCTCTTTCTTTCACAACATGATAATCAATTTGTATGTGCTTGGTTGTTCTTGTCTGAAATATTGCATTAGAAGTCAAATATTTTATGGTCACCCCCATAATCTTCCTAACGGAGCGAAAAATTATTGAGGATTAATCGAAGGAGTGGTTTCATGATCCTTTTAATCTGGATAGGAATACTATTGAAGGAGTGATGCAGCAGGATCTTCCAAATCTCCAACCCCTACATTATCTATCATATACCTGCATCATTCTATCTATGAGGACGAGTCTTCCTTATACTAGCTTAGGGATAAGCGTCCTTGTCCCTCTCATTTCGCCACGTGGAAGAGGACGAGTCTATATATATCCTAACACGAAACCAAAGCCGTAGTAGAGCAAAGTCCTGCAGCCATTCCCTAATACCCATCTAGTTGCTTGCCTCCGCTCAATAGCTGAACGCCTGAACCATTGGCAATACACGCGAGACCCCCCTACAAGCCTGCACTGACCGTGCACATGGTAAGAGTTACAAACTAAAACTTGAGAAATCTTTGGCATCTTTAATTTGGAGTCAGTAACTCGTGACGCAACTAGCACGATCTTCGACTGCCCATAGCCCATATGCTCATGCGCGAGGCGCTGAATGAACGAATGGGTCGGATATGCTTGCAGGGCGCTTCCGGCATCGTCTGCGCCGTCGTCGTGCTCGCCGGGCTCGCCCTCGCGTGCCCCGCGGCCGGCGGCGAGCTCGTGTTCGACGTCGTGGCCCACGGCGCGAGAAGCGACGGCATCACGGACGACACCAAGGTATGTACGCGCGCGTAATGTTCTTTCTCCGACGTCGCCGCGGCCGGACGCGCTCATGTTTCGTGGTGTCTCTGGTTTTTCTCTCAAGGCGTTCGAGGCTGCGTGGGCGGCGACGTGCGGCGCCAAGGGCCCATCGGCGTCGATGGTCGTGCCGGCGCAGAGGTCGTTTCTTGTCGGCCCCGTCAGCTTCCAGGGGCCCTGCGGCTCCGGAAGGATCACCGTGCAGGTACGTGCCCTTCGTCAACCCGTTGTCAAAGACAGGTCAACTAGTGCGTTGCATGTCACTCCGTTGACCTAACACTTGGTCATCGGTTGAATAAACTACAGAGGATATTAATGGTCAAACTGTTAAAAAGGTACTCATGGAGTATGTTTAACTCAGGATAAAATTAACTCCGTTCCTGGTTGCAATGACTGACGAGCAATGCATGCTGGCTTACCGAGTTACCGTTGGCACAGATCCAGGGCAGGATTGTGGCGCCACCGTCGTCGGCGGTGAGCACATGGAGCAGAGCGAGGAACGACTACTGGCTGATGTTCAACCGCGTGGACGGGCTCACGGTGACCGGCAATGGCATAATCGACGGCAATGGCCAGAGCTGGTGGGTCAGGAGATGCAGAGATGTCGTGAGTGCCGCCACGCTTTATATGCTTCTCTACAAGCAAAAACGTTTGCGATTCAAACACATAATGTCATTTTTTTTTTGTCTCCCCTTCCACAGGATTGCGTTCGATCTGCACCGATGGTATGTAACGTCCTGCATATTTGATTTTCTTTTTTTCCCCCTCTCGTTGAAAGCTGTATTCTGATTTCTGAATATGTGTATGTCTCTGTATCAGTCGCTGAAACTGGTGAGGTGCAACAACCTGGAGGTGAGCCAGTTGAGCAGCAAGGACAGCCCGCAGATGCACATCGCCATCCTCAACAGCAACGGCGTCAACGTGCGGGGGCTCACCATCACCGCGCCGGGGACGAGCCCGAACACGGACGGCATCCACATCGGCGACAGCCAGAACGTGATGATCACCAGATCCAACATCGGCACCGGCGACGACTGTGTCTCCATAAGCTCCGGTAGCCGCTTCGTCACCGTCGACGGCATCGGGTGCGGGCCTGGCCACGGAGTAAGGTATGAAAACCGATCGATGCGATGCGACGTCGTCGACTGGAAGAGCACTCCTGTGCTCTGCGCGTGTTCTAGCACAGGATGCATGTATATATCTTTGAGTTCGTGACCCAGCACCTACCTAATAACCTATATGTTGTGGTTTTCATGCCGAAAAGTATTGGGAGTCTGGGCAAGTATGGAGACACGGCCGCAGTGGAGTTCATCGACGTGAGGAACGTTCATTTCAGCCATACCATGTACGGAGCCAGGATCAAGACTTGGGAGGTAATGAAGCAAAAATCCTTCATGTTTTAACACGGAAAGAACAATTGAGCACTTGAGTTTGTGAGCAAAATTTCAGATCTGTGCTTGGTGTTTCTGTGTTCTTGTTATAGGGTGGAAAAGGGTACGCAAAATCCATCTCGTTCAGCAACATCGAGTTCAACAACGTCGACCACCCCGTGCTCATCGACCAATTTTACCGAGACCGCCTCTCCTTCCAGGTGCGGCGTATTATCATCTTGCCAAGCTCGAATTCCTTTCTCAACCACACTCCACACTTAGACCATGGCATCGACTGACAGAGAAGAAGAAAAAAACTGATGCCAATGCATGTTCTGCGTTTGCAGCCGGCCGTGGCGATCAGCAACGTGACATACAACAATCTGAAGGGGACCTCGAGCCTGCCAACCGCCGTGGCCTTCGACTGCAGCGACGGCGGCAGCTGCACGAACATCCATGTCAACTCCCTGATGATCACGGGGTCAGGTGGCCGGCAAACAGTCGCCCGCTGCCGGAACGCGCAGGTGGCCATCTCCGGACATGTCTACCCGGAGATCCCCTGCCGCAGCTAATAGACAACGAAGGTTTTCAGAGCAGGCTGTCATGTTTAGGCTGCAGCACTAAGAAACATTGTAACGCGTCGAGTTTAAACTTTTTAAATCGCGTTTCCCATATAAGAATGGTCTAGTTTTGCTCTACTATTTGGACGTGTAATTCGCACAAAAGTAGTACAAAGCGATGGCATTGCCGCCCCAAGGGATGAAATAACATCTTCAATCAGTGCTTAGAGTTGCTCTTCGGATGCTACACTTGCAGGAGACAGATCCATCTTTTCGTTTTCCGGCAACAAAGAGCGCTAGAGTGCGGATCTGGAGTTTTTTTTTGAAATATTATTTTTTTTAAAGTTAATTGCGGAAATAATAGTCGTTTTGAGGAAATAGCAGAAATAACAGCCAGTCGGCCTCTGAAGGGCCGATTACAGGCCTGTCGGCCCCTGAAGAGCCGACTAGCTAGCTCGCGCCGCCGTGGCACGCGACAAACCAGATGTCGGAGCCGAGAGGCACCTATCGGCTCCGAGAGGAACCTGTCGGCCGTTGGAGAGCCGATAGGCTGTCTGCAGGGGCCGACTGTCGCCCCTGTCGCCATGCAGCGGACATATCGGCGTTTGAATAGCCGACAGGTCTTTGGCCCCATGCAGCGTACGTGCGGCAGACATATCGGCCTTTGGATAGCCGACAGGTCTAGCTTTCCATCTGCCGTCTGGTCGACTCATAAATTCACCCAAGCATGCTGCAGCCTTTCCGCTCTCTTTTGAATAGAATCTCAGCGAATGCTTGCTTGCTTCTGACCTCATTTTTTTTCTTGTTTTTCTAGCAAGGTGACTACATGTGTCCATGAGATGAGATGGATTTAGTTTGTCTGTTGTTCCTTTGATAATCTGAAACAGACCAGCACGGTGAACTCTATGAGATGGATTTAATTTGGTTGTTTTTCCTCCAATAATCCTCCTTGCAGGTATTCTACGACTTTAATTTGATTGGATTAGACCCTTTTTTTCTAGTCATTTTTGTCTAATTTTATAGACCAAAAAACGGTGAACGCTATGAACTATTGCATCCGATAACGAACATTAGAAGGCATGCTATACATAGTCTTGGAGTACAACAACGAACGCAGATAACGATTACATAAAATAACAAACATTACAAGTACTGTGGCATGTGATGAGGACCTTTAAGAAACATGGGTTCAAAGATCCTTAACTAAAGGTAACATGCCTTAGGTAATTTAAAATAACGATAAACACGGGGACCGACCATGACCACGCGATAGATCCTACTTCTTGAACTAGTAGCGTTTACTTCCAGGCCATTGTGTGGAACCTTCTCCAAAGTACCCTATCATTGATGCAGGTGCTGGTGGAGGTGGCGGTGTAGTGTTGATGTTGTTATTGTGGCAAGCGCAATTGCACTGTGGATCAGTGCAGATTGAAAGTTGTGATTCCGCTTGTTCTTCGACATCATCTGTCTTGCCCATCTCGAACTCTAGATCGTAAATACGATCTTCCAGATAGTTGATGTACTCCTCGTGAGGCCAAATAGGCGGGGGATCAACCCACCTAACAAACCCGCAGTTTTCCGGCGCTTTGGAAGACTGCAACCGAAAATATAATAATTAGCGTGAATCAAGATCAGGAATAGTTATGCTAATAGAGTGGCAATTAATAAAAATTACCCATGCGCGGGGGCACTTGAAGAAACAGCGACCTCCACCAAAGCCACGAACCTTCATCTGCACTAAGCAATCCTCACCATGGGCGCATTTTGGCCACTCTTCTTTACGGTTGTCATATCCTCTAAGAGGATTCTCCGTATCGAAATCGTACTTACTCTGTTCGGGTAGTTGTTGCACTGCCTCATCAAACTCATCAGGACCCAGAGATCCCTCCCACACAATGCCCGGTACCTTCTTTCCTCCCCTCCCTCTACCAGACCCAGACATGTTGAGAATGACGAACAGATGTTTGAGTTCAATGAACAATAAATAGAGTGGGATTTATAATCTCATCCCTGGTCCTGGGGAGTCCGAAACCCAAAGGCCACCCACCCTACCCAACCACTCACTGCACTGGTACAATGAATACGAAGTGACAGGTACGATTATGAAGCATCACTGAAAAGGCTACACACGTTTATAGGTCTTAGGCTTTTCAGTGAGATGCATTCAATATTCGAAGCTATGAATGACAGCACCTTCCAGTGGTAGCTTTGGATTTATTTCTTGAGTAGACAGGTCACTGCAAAGCAAGGCTTCCAGTGATGCATCGCTGGATCTCTCGAGCCATTTATACAAAATAAGAGTCCACTAACAAATCACAAATTTAACAACGATTACAATGTCACATGTCTACTCCTACGATACATCATGCGACATACACACACTTTGCTAGTCCAAAATAAAGAACACGACACAAATTAGTATTTTCAATGGCATGTGCGTTACCTTTCAATCCTAAACTTGTGCCGTATTTGAGGCTAGTTGTACTACTGAGTACAACGGGGATACTTTCCCTTCCTAATTGCTTCGGGGCCTGCTTCTTTGGCTCGCCGTGCCCTCTCCCTCTTTCTCTCCCTGTCAGCTTCACGGGCTTCAGCTTCCTGGCGTTCGATGTTTTCCCTCCTTATGCGGATTTCTTCTTTCTCTTGTTTGCGCTTTGCCTCCTGTTGTTCCTCCTGCTTCATTCGTTGGTACCTTTCCCTTGCCCATCTTGCTGTTCGTTCAACATGAGCTTTATCCTCATCTGATTGGGCTGTGTCAAACCACTGCAGGTAATCACAAAGAGCTGGGGGAGTATTTCACCCCCAACAAATAAGATTTTGCATGACTTAAAGAAAGTACATACAACAAGAGGTCACATGGATAAGTTAGTACTTTCGGTCTCACGCTACCACCGATCCCCTTTGGCTGGTCATATGCGTAGTTATCGCACATAAAAAACCTCCTACCATATAAGTCCCCCAAAACCTCAGACTTGACGAGCTTGCAAAGGTCACCACAGAAGCACATGGGGACCTGCACTCCTTGTGGCACACTAACTTTCACCTTACCCCTCCTAATGAGGTCAATGTTTGAAGGATCCCAATCCATTGGATTCAAGGGTTGTTATAAGTGGTGAGACGAGTGGTAGGATGAAATGTTTTGCTTCAGATTGCTTGTATATATAATGGAGAGTCCTTGGTCCATGCACCATGTCCAGGATGAAATGTGTTTGATGTGATCCTTCAATGCAGCAGGCTACGCTCGTGTCACTAAAAAGCCTACGCTCGTCAACTGAAAAGGCTACGCTCTATGTTGATGCATCACACCATGAGTAGTCTGCAGCAGGCTACACTCGTGTCACTGAAAAGCCTACGCTCGTCAACTGAAAAGGCTACGCTCTATGTTGATGCATCACACCATGAGTAGTCTGCAGCAGGCTACACATACATCGTGGTACATAACATAGTCTGAGGAATTAAAGCATCACTGAGTTCATACATCATATCAACATGACTAATAAGCAGCACGGTCAGCCACTAGCCCTGGGGTGTAAGGCGTCCAGCGAACCCTCTCGGGCCTCAACTGGTCAAAGGCGGCTACAAAGCCGGGGTAAGTCAGCCGCCCTGTACCCGTGGCCCAGTGTGGCTGGAACATAAAGAGCACATGTTAGTTTGTAGAAACAATAATCAATTTAATAGTAAAGTTTCGAGAGAGGTTAAAGATGCACTTACGTTGCGCTTGGTCCAAATAGAGCCCATGGTCGGAGCGTCGATGGGATCCCTATTCCCAAACGCATCTACTTGGTACATCGCTTCCTCGTAGTCCTCGTAGGAGCTAAGCTCAGGTCGTCCGATGTCAAAACGCTCAAACGACCATAACATCAGCAGCAACGGACAACCAGCCAAGGTTCCTGCTTGGCTCCTACGTGTGCACGCGTCACACAAGGCACGGTACGTAGCAGCAAGCACGGCTGAGCCCCAACTGAACTGAGGTACCGCATCAAGCGGTGCGTCGGCTATCTGCTGAGCATACGGGATCAGGTGCTTGTCGACACTGTCGTGGTGCGAACTAGTGAAGAGCACCCATCCGAACAGCCACAAGAGGTACGCCTCAAGGTGTCTCCACACCCTCCAGTCCTCTGCATCTGCTGCCAAGTGATCCGCCTGAAACTGAAGCAACCAAGCCTTGGTAGGCCCGGCTTTGTTGGAAAACTCCACCTGTGCTGGCTGTCCCTGCACCGGCTCGAGAACACCCTGAAACCTCTGCAACAACTGCTGCCTCCAGTCAGGTGCCATCGCCTCAGCTACCACAGGCTGGCCAGCTAATGGCAGCGCCATGAGCATGCTGACGTCCTGTAGTGTTGGGGTCATCTCACCCACGGGCAGGTGGAACGAGTGCGTCTCTGGTCTCCAACGATCCACCAAGGCGGACAACAACGCACGATCCACAGTAAAGCGGAGACTGCCTGGACGCGTGGGCTCCACAAGGCGACAAAGTGGTAGCAAACCAGCTGCACGCAACCTGTCATCAAAAATAAAAGTTTACAAAATACTAAAAGTTTTAAAATTTATGGTGACAACAAAAGACCCAATAAAAGTTTGACTACGTACCTGGGAAGCCATCTTGCATCGAGCCGCCAGCACTCGTCGTGCGTCCTCAACCTAAGAGCGGGGGGAAGGGCGTCGCCAACCAAACGCGAACGGTGCTTGTCATCAATCGTGGGATCAATCAACTCCAACGACGCCATACTGAAAAATACAACAAAATTAGTAACATGTAAAAGTATAAAAAAATATTAAATTAACACATAATAATAACTTACAGGTATAAAAAAATGAGGAAACATGAATCATATTGGGAGAACATTCATAATATTTCACAAGATTTTACAATGCCATGCCGCCTCATTAAAAACCTCACACCTTCTTAGGCCCATAATAGTCTCATAGAAGGCCTACCTAGTGAGGAAAAGAGTACGGCTGAAGCACACTAACCAAAATTACAAGTTCATAAAAATTAGTACATAATAAGTAAAGTGAAAGGTGTTTAGGATGCCTAGAGGGGGGGTGAATAGGCTCCGATCGAAATCTGAAACAATTCTCAACTCACAAAATCAGTTCAGGCCGGAAATTCCGGTGCCTGGACGGAAATTCCGGACTCGGAATTTCCGGTCAGCTCAGGAATTTCCGACGGCAAGGTGGAGTTGCTCGAGATTCAAAATTCAAAGCCTAGATAAAGATTCTACTTGAATAGAAACCTTGCAATGATGACCTAGATGCTAGTGTATATGATTAGAAGCAGCGGAACAACACAAGCAAATAGATCGGGTCAATACAAGATATGAAAAGCAATATGAAATGCGTAAAGGAAATGAGACACAAGATTTATTCCCGAAGTTCACTCCACAAAGGAGCTACGTCTCCGTTGAGGAACCCACAAAGGGTAGAGTCTCTTCCAACTCTTTTCCTCGATCAATCGACCACAAAGGTCTAGATTGACTTTCCTTCACAAATCTCACACTAGAGAGGGTAATACAAACTTCTTGGGGTGCTCACACGAATTGAGACACTCCCAAGCAACCTCAAACCGTCTAGGAGTCAAGCTCCAAGAGTAAAAAACGAGATTGCCAATCAAATGATGCCTTGAGTGCTTCTAGAGATGAACCAATCACTTTTCTCACTCAAATCTCTCCCCAATCCAAACCCTAGTTGAATCCTCTCAAAGATTGGCTCAAGGAAGGTTGGGAGAGTGAAAATGGCGAGCTCAAAGTCTTTCTTTCAGTGGAGAACCAGCAGCATCAAATGAAGGGGTATGGGGGCTATTTATAGAGGTCACTCAAAAACTAGCCGTTATGCTTGTCAGATGACCGGAAATTCCGTCGGGGTGACCGGAATTTCCGGTCCACCCTATATCAAACTCAGTACGGAGAGTCACACCGGAAAATCCTAAATTTAATCCGGTCTCTCTCTGTGAAACCCGGAAAATTCGGCCAGAGACCGGAAATTCCGGTCACAGGGGACTTAGGCTGAAAAATTCAGCCCCCACAGGAAAATCCGATGCAATTTCCGGTCGCTCTCTGTAAAACCCGGAAATTCCGACCCCAAGACCGGAATTTCCGGCCACCCTTGTTAGTGAGCAAAATGCTCTCTCTCAAAGTTAGGTGACCATCCAAAAATTACTTCTAGGCATCATTTGACTTGACAGACACGTCCCTCTTGATAGTACGGTGATCCTATACTCAAGACAAAGATAAAAAATTATATTTAGCTATCCATTTGAGCTTTTCACCATATCGTTTGCGTAGGGGACATGTATTATATTTCTTTTGATTTTTCTTCGTGTAAGCCCTGCAAATACTCAATGGAAACATGAAACCTCCAAATTGTGATTGTCATCATCACCAAAACCAACTAGGGGGCCATATGCACTTTCAATCTCCCCCTTTTTGGTGATTGATGCCAACACAATTTGGGTGAAAGATATACAAATACAACTCATGTTTCAATTTCATTTTCATGTGAGCTAGCTCCCCCTTAATGTGTGCATCTTAACCTTTGTTGGCCTCAAATGCCTATGCACACATTTTGGAAAGCTTTCTCAAGATATAGCATTTAAGATCATGTATATATGTGCCATGTGTGAGAGAATAGTACGTAATGCATATGACATGTTATTCACACAATAAAAGGTGACAAATGAACATTACATCAACCATAGACATCACACAAAAGAATATCTCCAAATAAGGTTCATCATCACACATAAAGACATATATAAGCACAAATTAAGTTTTACAAGCCACGTTTTCAACCATAACACAAGTACATCACATAAAATGGCTTACATGTCCACTAGCTAAGCATGAAAGGATGGAAAGATAGATAAAAAGAAATGAGGGGCCTCCATCCGTGACAATCACCCAAGTATATTCTCCCCCTTTGGCACCAAGCACCAAAAAGAGAGAGTCACTCATCATCGTCATACTCTGAATCGCTCTCCTCCTCAACTCTCTTGTCTTTATCCTTGGCTAGATCGGCGGCGTGAGGATCCTCTGGTGACTCAAACTCGCCCTCCTGCTCTTCCTCACTGCTAGAGCTCTCCTCCTCCTCTTCCTCTTCTTGAGCTTCTCCCTCAGCCTGCACACCTGGCCCAAACACATGTGTGGCCTCTCCAGAAGGCCCTGCATCCTAAGTAGTATCAGACCAGGGGTTATACAAGCGAACCGGTGGAGAGACATTCTCATCCTCCTCTGAAGAAGCCTCAATCCCAAAGTGTCTCATCATCTTCTTCTGTCTGTTGGCTTGCTTGATACTTTCTATCTTCTGCCTGTGAAGCTCATCAGCCAACTTCTGATTTCCCTTAAAGCATGAAAAGAGAGCTTTGGATAGAAACTTTAGAGTGCTAGTCTTCTTCTTTGTAGGAGGTGGACCAGTGGGAGAGCCTTCCTCATCATCTTCTTCCTCCTCATCTCTAGGCAATGGTGGACGTGAGGAAGATGCTCCAGGAATCCTGACTCCTTGTGCTCTCACTGGTGATGGAGCCTGAGACCCAAGGTGAAGCATCCTCTCAAGCTGGCCTTTGTTGGACTTGTAGGCAATGTGAGACTGATCTGTGATAAGTCCAAGGCCAGTGACTCCAAGAATGATACGGAAGATATACGGTGCATAGTGACAGCTGCTCGTACCATCATGAGAGCAGGTGATGATCTCATTCCATATAAACTTGGAGACTGAGAAGGTAGGCGAGGCAGGGTTCATGCGGCTGAGAATACTCTTGGCTCTATGTGATATATTATAAGAATCTCCAATCCTGGGAGTGAGAGTGAACCTGAAGAGCTGATTCATCAACCTGTAGTATGGCTTCAGACCATGAGTCTTCCCATACTCAATCTTGCCATATCGATCATCATACATGAAACTCAGACGAGTGTCATGAGGAATGGGCTCACTGTGCAGGTCAAAGTCGTGAACATCCTCGGTAGGCAGACCAAGAAGCCCAGCAAAGGCAACAAGTGTCACACAGTATCGTCTGCCTCCAATCGCCCAGTGCAAAGTCTGTGACTGCTGATCAACATATAGAGTAGCATAAAACTGAGCAATCACTTCATCATTCCAATCTTGCCTCATAGCCATCAAATCTGTCAATCTCTTCCTCTGACACTGAGTATGTACCTCTCGGGCTATCTCACGAATAGGTGCAGGGAAGGATAGGAGATGCTGCCAATCAATGTACCTCATCGGAGTGGTCCTGTATCTCATAGGCATGATGACACTCTCATACCAATCAGCCTGATGAGGTAGCCAAAACCTAGGATCACCCCTAAAACCCCTGGGACTCTGAGCTGGATCTGTCCCATATCTCACATGCTTGATATCAGCTGTCCTCCTCTTGTAACTAGTCATCCTCGGATCCTCAGGACTCCTGATAGGCCCCATGATCTCCTGACACTGAGTTGTGTATATGCTGAGATCAATGTTAGGATCATATGCAAACTGTGCTCCGCTGGCCTGACCACTAGATCCTCCCTTATCATCACCACCAGTCCCCGCACCTCTGCCAGTCCCAGAGCGCCGACCACGGCCTCGACGGACTGAATCCTGCCTGTTTGCTGCACGCTTGCCGGCACGACGAGGCGGATCCGGCCTCACATCCTCAAGATGGATCTCCTCCTCAGACTCTGATTCACTTGACTCATCTGGGCGAGGACGGCGAGCAGCAACCTTGGTTCGTGCCATCTGTCAAAGTGTAGATAATGATGGATTAGAAGATGCACAGAACCAGATAGGGGTGTTGAACGGGCGTCTGTCGGAAATTCCGAATAGGGCCGGAAATTTCGAGCTCGGAAATTCCGGTTCCTGGCCGGAAATTCCGACCGAGCCCGTGCACCACACCAAAATCATGGAACTCGAGATCTAGCCCACCAAAAGATATGAGACTTTGGATATAAGATGGACTATGTAGCAGGAAGATAATCCTAGGAGGAATCGTTCTAGAATCAATCACATTTAGAGATCGGATAAAACCTAGGTTTAGAGATTAAAACTTGAAAACTTCCAATTCCTCCATCCATTGCAAACAAGATGATAGGCATGAGTTCTAGGATGCATAAGGAGTATGTGGCTCAAAGGGTTTCATCTAGTTTCATCCGGAGCGAAAGATCGAGCGACGGGGATTTTGAATGGATTACCTTTGAACTTTCCCGCGCGAGATCGGAAAAACCGGAGTGGGAATCGGGTTTTCCGGAGGATGGACAACCTTCTCCAATCACCACTTGATCCCTTCCTCGGTTGGAGCGAAAAATCGCCCGCACAGTAGAGAGAGAGAGGGGCGGCGGTTTGGAGAAGAAATAAAAGAGTTTAGGGTTCCAACGGGTATGAGAAGGCCTTTATACCCTGGCGGGACCGGAAATTCCGTCGGGGTTGACCGGATTTTCCGGTCTGGCCAGGTTCAGCCGGAAGTCCCGAGACAATTTCCTGCCTGGCCGGAAATTCCGACGCAGGGGCCGGATTTTCCGGTGAAGATCAGCAGAAACAAGCCAGAGTTTCGATGAGATTGATTGAGTGATTTAGAAAGATATAGCTAATGGACATATAAGAAACTTGACTTAATAGGACCAGCCACAATCAACAATACATAACAATGGTCCCATAAGCCAAGAAATGATCCAAAGATCACAAAATCCAATATTTTCTCAAAAATCAAAACAAACACACGCCAAAACTTGTTTTGAACCTAACTAGGCAACAATCAAGTATGTGCTCCATATCACTCCAAGTTACGAGAATCCAAGATATTTAGCTCACTCCTCAAGGCACAAAACCTTTTCTCATCTAATGGCTTTGTGAAGATATCGGCTAGTTGGTTGTGGGTTCTCACATGGCGTAATATGATATCTCCTTTGAGTTGGTGATCTCTCAAGAAATGATGTCTTATCTCTATGTGCTTTGTTCTTGAGTGATGGACGGGATTTTTGGCTAGTTTGATGGCACTCTCATTGTCACACAACAATGGGATTTTGGTAAAGTCATATCCATAGTCTCTCAAGGTTTGCTTCATCCACAAGAGTTGTGCACAACAAGCACCGGCGGCAACATATTCCGCTTCCGATGTGGATAAAGCTACGGAGTTTTGTTTCTTAGAGCTCCAAGACACCAAGGACCTACCAAGAAATTGACAAGTCCCCGATGTACTCTTTCTATCTATTTTGCAACCGGCATAATCCGAATCGGAATATCCAAATAGATCGAAAGTGGAGCCCTTGGGATACCATAAGCCAAGGTTAGGTGTGTGTACTAAATACCTCAAAATTCTCTTAACGGCTTTAAGGTGACATTCCTTAGGGTTGGCTTGATATCGAGCACACATGCACACACTAAGCATTATATCGGGTCTAGATGCACAAAGGTAAAGCAAAGATCCAATCATGGAACGATATACCTTTTGATCCACCAATTTACCTTTCTCATCAAGATCAACATTTCCTTTGCTTGGCATGGGAGTCTTCATGGGCTTTGCACTTGTCATGCCAAACTTCTTGATCATATCATTTGTATACTTGGTATGGCATATAAATGTTCCTTCCTTCAATTGCTTGACTTGAAATCCAAGGAAGAACTTCAACTCACCCATCATGGACATCTCAAACCTCTTTGTCATGATCCTACTAAACTCTTTGCAAAATTTCACATTTGTTGAACCAAAGATGATGTCATCAACATAAATTTGACAAACAAATATATGACCATCAACTTTGTGAGTAAAGAGAGTAGAATCGGCTTTGCCCATGACAAATTCATTTTTAATAAGAAAATCCTTAAGGCATTCATACCATGCTCTAGGAGCTTGCTTAAGCCCATAGAGCGCCTTATGGAGCTTGTAAACATGGTTAGGATACTTTGGGTCTTCAAAGCCGGGAGGTTGTTCCACAAACACCAACTCGGAGAGGGGGCCATTCAAGAATGCACTTTTCACGTCCATTTGATAGAGCTTAAAATCATGGTGAGCGGCATAGGCTAATAGAATGCGAATTGACTCAAGCCTAGCTACAGGCGCATAGGTCTCACCAAAATCCAAACCTTCAATTTGGGTGAAACCTTGTGCCACTAACCTTGCTTTATTTCTTGTCACTACACCATGTTCATCTTGCTTGTTGCGGAAGACCCACTTGGTTCCTATCACATTTTGCTTCGGTCTTTCCACCAACTCCCAAACCTCATTTCTTGTGAAGTTGTTCAACTCTTCTTGCATAGCCATAACCCAATCCGGATCTCCAAGAGCATCTTCTACCTTAAGTGGTTCCAAAGTAGAAACAAAAGAGTGAAATCCACAAAAATTTTGCAATCTAGAACGAGTGGTTACCCCTTTTCTTATACTCCCAAGAATGTTCTTTACGGAGTGATCTCTTTGGACCATTCGACGAACTCTAGGATGAGGCTCTTGATCTTGTCTTTGAATAGGTTCCTCATCACTTGCATCGACAATTGTTTGATCTTCAATAGGGGGATGTTGAGCTTCATCACTTCCTTGATTTGATTGTTCTTGATCTTGATCATGATTGTCACCATGAGCTTGATCTTGAACTTGTTCTTGCACTTGAGGAGTGATGGATGGCTCAACTCTTGTTGATGAGGATGGTTCGTCTTTCTCTTGGGATGTCTCTTCTCTTGGTCTTACTTCACCAATTGCCATTTTCTTGATGACTTCATATGGAGGCTCTTCTACATCTACAAGACTTGAATTAACTTGCTCTACTTGAGAGCCGTTGGTTTCATCAAATTTCACATCTACGGAGGTTTCAACACAACCGGTGGATTTGTTGAAGACTCGGTAGGCATGTTCGTTAGTACCATAACCAAGAAAGAAACCTTCATCAACCTTAGGTGCAAACTTTGAACTTTTGGGCTTTTTGTTAAGTATGAAACACTTGCACCCAAAAACTCTAAAGTAATGCACCTTAGGCTTGTTACCGGTTAGGAGTTCATATGCGGTCTTGTTGAGAATCTTGTGAAGGTAGAGGCGGTTGATTGCATGACACGCCGTGTTGATTGCTTCCGCCCAAAAGTTGTCCGGCGTCTTGTACTCGTCAAGCATGGTTCTTGCGGCTTCAATGAGTGTTCTATTCTTCCTCTCCACTATACCATTCTATTGAGGGGTATAGGGAGCGGAGAACTCGTGCTTGATCCCCTCTTCATCAAGAAACTCTTCCACCTTTGTATTCTTGAACTCGGTTCCATTGTCACTTCTTATGTTCTTGACCTTGACTTCAAACTCATTTTGAGCTCTCTTGATGAATTTTTTCAACACATCTTGCACTTCACTTTTATCTTGCAAAAAGAACACCCAAGTGAAGCGAGAATAATCATCAACAATAACAAGACCGTATTTGTTACCACCAATGCTTATATAAGCCACGGGACCGAAAAGATCCATGTGTAGGAGCTTGAGAGGTCTTGTGGTCGTCATGACGTTCTTGCCGGGATGTGGAGCTCCAACTTGTTTTCCGGCTTGGTATGCTCCACACAACCTATCTTTCTCAAACACAACATTGGTTAGTCCTAGGATGTGCCCGCCCTTTTGAAGTTTGGCCAAGTTCCTCATCCCAACATGAGCAAGCCGGCGATGCCAAAGCCAACCCATGCTAGATTTTGCCACTAAACAAGTCTCAGGTGTCACTCTATCAATTGTGAAATCAACCAAATAGAGTTTACCCTTCAAGCGACCCGTAAATGCAATAGAGGAATCCTCTCTTCGAAAGACGGTCACACCCTCATTAGTAAAGAGACAATTATAACCCATTTCACAAAGTTGTGAAACGGAAAGCAAGTTATATCCTAAGGATTCAACAAGATATACATTTGAAATTGAATGGTCATTTGAGATAGCAATTTTACCATGACCAATTACCTCCACCTTGCTATTATCTCCATATACAATCTTTTCAACGGGTTCGTTGTATGGCTCAAATGAAGTGAACAACTCCTTTCCTCCGGTCATATGATTTGTACATCCACTATCAAGCACCCATCCTGTGCCACCGGAGGAGTAAGCCTACAAAACAAGGTTAAGCTTGGGGTTTAGGTACCCAAAAAGATTTGGGTCCTTTGAGGTTAGCCGAAAACATCCTTGGTATCCACACACTCCTAAGAATGTTCCTTTTAGTGTAGGCACCAACATACTTGACCACCACTTTGTTGTTCTCATCCATGGTGACCATGTAATCATTTGTGTAGCTAGGTGATGGCTTATGAATATCCTTAGCCTTCACCTTGCTCTTAGCCTTCTTGTCAACCTTCACCTTAGGAGTGGTGTCCTTACTCACACCACCCTTCTTCACTCCATGAGCCACATCCATCAACTCACCAAGGTTCTTGGATTTCACGAAGTTGACATGCTCCTTTCCCTTGATGAGGTGCCTACCATTCACCTTTTCACCCCTAGTGTGACCAAGACCATCGGTCACCTTGGGATATCTCCATGTGGTGTATTGGTGCTTGCCCTTGAATTTCTCATCATTGCAATATCCTTGACTTACAAGCATGTTCAATCTATTGATTTGATCATCCTTAGCCTTGATGGAAACCTCTAGCTTGGCAAGGTTAGTGAGACAAGCATTTATATCAATATTATCACATTTAGCACATCCTTCACTAGTGGAGACATTGGAATCAAGGGAAGCCTTAGATTGAGATGAGGTGCTATCCAAAAGAGTTTTATAGTTAACTTCAAGATCTTTGTGTTTGACCTCTAAGCATGAGAAGCTATTTTGAAGTTTACTATAAGAACTCTCTAGTTTAGCAAGAGAGTCATTTGCCAAGGAGAGATCCTTGGATGCCTTCTCTTTAGAGTTATTAGTTAGAGACAAGTCAATAGCTAACTTCTCAACATTACATCTCTCTTCGGCTAACTCCTCTTCCAATGCAAGGTTTCTCTCCTTTTCAAGGATGAGCAAGTCTTCTTGCATTGAAAGAGAGGTTTCTCTTTTATCCAATTTCTTCAAAAGCTTTTTAATTTCTTTAAAGCCTTTCTTTCCAAATTTCTCTATTAGACCTAGCTCAAACAAAGCTTCTTCATCTTCAAAATCATTTTCTATGTCACTAGATGAAGAGATAGAGGAGGAGTAGTTGGATTTGGATTTCACCTTAGCGCCCTTGGCCATGAAGCAATGAGCGACGTCATCCTCATCATCACTTGAGAGGTTGTTGAAGAGGCGTGAGGATGAAGAAGATGGCTTGTGAATGGCTATGGTTGCCATTTCTTCATCTTCGGACTCTTCATCACTTGAAATCCATTCCATACCAAGATGAGCTTGCTTTTGATACTTCTTTTTCTTGTGATTAAAGCTCTTCTTGTACTCTTGAGGCTTGTCTTCTTTGTTGAACTTGCCTCTTTTCTCCCCTTCCTTGTTCTTGTCCTTGTTAGGACACTCGGCAATGAAATGCCCATACTCACCACACTCATAGCACGGCCTCTTCTTGGTTCTTCTCTTGTCTTTGCCACCAAAGTTCTTCTTGAAGCTTCTCTTCTTCATGAAACTCTTGAACTTCTTCATTAAGAGAACAATCTCTTCATCGGTGCTTTCTTCCTCATCACTTGATATCGCCTTCTTGCCCTTGGATGACTTGACCTTCTCATCCGTTTCTTCTTTTGCCTTCAATGCTATGTCCTTGTCACTTCTTTTCTTGCGAGCCTCACTTGCCATTTTCTCGGCTAGGTCATGTTGTGTGAGCTCACTAAGAAGTTGGACCGGTGTCATCTTTCTATAGGATGGATCTCTTCTAATCATAGCGGCAATGGCATAGTTGTTTGGCGAGTATGCATCCAACATCTTCTTGGTGACCTTGAAATCACTCCAATCTTCACAACCAAGAGCTCTTATTTCATTGATGAGTGCCATGAGCCTATCAAAGCATTGTTGGATGGTTTCATCATCAAGCATGACAAAACCCTCAAGCTTCTTGTTGATCACATCAATCTTTCCCTCTTTGATCATGTCGGTTCCCTCATGTGACTCCTTGAGAATTTCCCAAATGTCCTTTGCCACTTCAACATTTTGAATCTTGTTGAACTCTTGTAGTGACAAGGAGCTTGTGATGACTCTAGCGGCTTGAGCATTGCGGTAGTAGTCTTGTGCTAGCTCCGGAGTCATCTTTCCATTCTTGGGCACCTTCACACCTACATTCACAATCTCCCAAAGCAAAGGGTGAAGCCCGAAAAGATGCATTTTCATATCATAAGCCCATTTAGGATAGTTAGTTCCATCAAAGTACGGAGCCTTTCCTAAATGAATTGATTGAAAATTTGTAGAAGAAAACTTATTGAATTCATCATAATTCAAAGGAATTTGTGCAAACCCCTTTTTGGTCTTCTTCTTCTTTTCTTCGTCGATGTTCAACTCCATCCACTTCTTGAACATCTTCTTTGCCAATTTGGCCTTGCGCTTCTTCTTCTTTTGCTTGGCTTCATCATCACCCGAGTCGTCACTTGAGCTTGAACTTGAGCTTGAGCTTGAGCTTGATGAGCTTGAGCTTGGTTCTTCATCTTTCTTTGATTTTTGGTTCTTGGACTTTGAGCTTTTCTTTGACTTGTTGCTCCCTTTGGACTTGGCACTTGTCCTCGACTTGACGGATTGCACGTCATCACCTTGAGGTTGAATCGACGGATTCACCTCTTCTTCAACTCTTTCAACATCCACTTCTTCTATCCCATACCTCGACATCCTTCTCTTGAGCGGTTAAGCCTTGATCAAGAGACCTACGCTCTGATACCAATTGAAAGGTCTTTAGGATGCCTAGAGGGGGGGTGAATAGGCTCCGATCGAAATCTGAAACAATTCTCAACTCACAAAATCAGTTCAGGCCGGAAATTCCGGTGCCTGGACGGAAATTCCGGACTCGGAATTTCCGGTCAGCTCAGGAATTTCCGACGGCAAGGTGGAGTTGCTCGAGATTCAAAATTCAAAGCCTAGATAAAGATTCTACTTGAATAGAAACCTTGCAATGATGACCTAGATGCTAGTGTATATGATTAGAAGCAGCGGAACAACACAAGCAAATAGATCGGGTCAATACAAGATATGAAAAGCAATATGAAATGCGTAAAGGAAATGAGACACAAGATTTATTCCCGAAGTTCACTCCACAAAGGAGCTACGTCTCCGTTGAGGAACCCACAAAGGGTAGAGTCTCTTCCAACTCTTTTCCTCGATCAATCGACCACAAAGGTCTAGATTGACTTTCCTTCACAAATCTCACACTAGAGAGGGTAATACAAACTTCTTGGGGTGCTCACACGAATTGAGACACTCCCAAGCAACCTCAAACCGTCTAGGAGTCAAGCTCCAAGAGTAAAAAACAAGATTGCCAATCAAATGATGCCTTGAGTGCTTATGGAGATGAACCAATCACTTTTCTCACTCAAATCTCTCCCCAATCCAAACCCTAGTTGAATCCTCTCAAAGATTGGCTCAAGGAAGGTTGGGAGAGTGAAAATGGCGAGCTCAAAGTCTTTCTTTCAGTGGAGAACCAGCAGCATCAAATGAAGGGGTATGGGGGCTATTTATAGAGGTCACTCAAAAACTAGCCGTTATGCTTGTCAGATGACCGGAAATTCCGTCGGGGTGACCGGAATTTCCGGTCCACCCTATATCAAACTCAGTACGGAGAGTCACACCGAAAAATCCTAAATTTAATTCGGTCTCTCTCTGTGAAACCCGGAAAATTCGGCCAGAGACCGGAAATTCCGGTCACAGGGGACTTAGGCTGAAAAATTCAGCCCCCACAGGAAAATCCGATACAATTTCCGGTCGCTCTCTGTAAAACCCGGAAATTATGACCCCAAGACCGGAATTTCCGGCCACCCTTGTTAGTGAGCAAAATGCTCTCTCTCAAAGTTAGGTGACCATCCAAAAATTACTTCTAGGCATCATTTGACTTGACAGACACGTCCCTCTTGATAGTACGGTGATCCTATACTCAAGACAAAGATAAAAAATTATATTTAGCTATCCATTTGAGCTTTTCACCATATCGTTTGCGTAGGGGACATGTATTATATTTCTTTTGATTTTTCTTCGTGTAAGCCCTGCAAATACTCAATAGAAACATGAAACCTCCAAATTGTGATTGTCATCATCACCAAAACCAACTAGGGGGCCATATGCACTTTCATAAAGTTCATAAAATATAGTACATAACTAAAGTGCATACAAATTTATTAAAGAGCTTAATTCATTGTTGGCTCGGACCAACGTCCTTGTTCTTCTCAGGATTGCGTTTCGGAATGCGCTTTTCTTGTGTTCCGTCAGGTTTCTTGTGCATCGGGTAGGCATCACAACCCTTCCGATAATGGTCCCCGCCACATGCTAAGCACGATTTATGTCCACCTCTCACATCAGATGCATCCATGTCATTTCTAATACGACAACTTTGCCTTCGCCCAGGATTTTGGACCAACTTCGTTGGATCAGGAACATAGTCAGGAGCACCGGTAGGAGGCTTCGTGAAATCAGCAATAGCACGCCAGCCCCGTAGTTCACCGCTCCAAGTAGCTCTTACCTTCTCCTTCAGATAATATGGGGACACAAATGTAGGTTTTATTTTGGCCTTAGCTCGAGCAGCGTATACATGCGAGCACGGATAATGAAGAAGCTTTGGTTTGTTGCATGTGCACTCACAAATGTCAGCCTCTGGCCACATCTGACATTCCATTGTAACTATAGAATCTCCCATACCAAAGCCTCCTTTCTCACGCATCATCACCTCATATACGAAGTCTTGATTTCCGATGTAATGGACACGGTGCAGTTGCCCCTTCTCACTTATTGTCTCAAGTATTTTTGCCATTTCGTCGCAGAAAATGCTTTGAGGGTTCTCACAAGCCTCAGTTGCCGCACGGTAACGTTCACGACAATATTTAATAGTTCCTCTAAGTATACACTCCACAATTGCCACTAGTGGTAGCTCACGACATTGCTTAAGTACCCAGTTGTAAACCTCGGCAAGATTTGTCGTCATAATGCCATATCGAGCCCCATGGGTGTCTCCAATCAATGCCCACTTTTCAAGTGGCTCATCTTTAATCCAGTCAGAAAACCTTTTAACGGACCTCCCACCCTTTCTTCTCCGTGTTACTTGTGCAGGCTCATCTGGCATGGGATCAAGACCTTGCGGCTCCTCTGCACGGGCGATGACTGGTTTCTTGCGAACTTCAGCCATGTGGCTACTTGTGAGTTTGTCCAGCAATGCCCATATCTCATCGAACTTGTCTTTGCGATTCTGCTTGCATAACGTCTTGAATAGATCTTCCAAACGCTTGCTTTTAAATTGACAGTAGAAATTTGCACCTAAATGCCTCATGCACCACCGACTTTGGAGATCTAGCCATGCAAATTCCACATTCATATTCTCCTGCAACCTTTTAACTGCAGCTAATATGCCCTTGTGACGATCGTGGAGGATGCAAACATTTGCCCTTTCACGGACAACACCCCTCTTCAACAAGCTTAGAAACCACAGCCAGCTATCAGTGTTCTCTGATTCCACGAATGCGAAAGCTATAGGCACAACTTTTCCATCTCCATCACACCCTATGCATGTCAATAGTTGCCCTCTATATTGTCCCGTCAAGAAAGTCCCATCTACGGACAGAACAGGACGACAATGTTTGAAACCTTCGATCATGCACCCAAAAGACCAAAATGCACGTCGTAGGACCCGCTCACCAGTGTCATTATAAAACCAATCTATATCAATAATTGTCCCTGGGTTCCTACTTTGTAACAGTTCAAGGAGGTGTGGCAAATGGTGGTACGAGTCCTTATACGTACCATATCTCCATTCCAATGCCTTCTTCTTGGCTCTCCAGGCCATGTCATATGTTATCTCATATGCAAATTTATTCTCTACTGCAAGCATAATCTGGAAAGGAGATATGGTGGCCTTCCTCACAATCTCACCATACATGAAATTTGCCATAAACTCAGCAGTCATGTTGCCATGCTTACACACGGTTCCCTGCAACCTGCATGTGTGCCCTTCAACGATAGATACTATAAAGTTTGTCTGACCCTTAGGTTTATAACCATGGACACGCCAGGGGCACCCAGGGGATTGACACTTCACATCATATAGGCTAGGGTTTGATAGCACCACCCTGAATGGTTTCTTTTCGGCAAAAGCCCACTTCTTCACCGCATGCTGCAAGTGTTTCTTGTCGTGAAACATCTGGCCTTTTGTGACCTCAATTTTAGCATAATCCCAGTTTGAATGGTGTCCATCCTTAACTTTGAGTGCATCCATATCGAAATTGCACCATTCAACTGGGACGTTTCTTTCGTCCTCAAAGGTACTTCCATCTCTACCATCAACAAAGCTTATATACTCTTCGTCATCCAACTCCATCTGATCGACAATTGCCTCATCTTCCTCCCCTTCGTCAATGTGCATCTCTACATTTTCTTCGTCGTCGTTATCATCATCAACAACTTGTTGGTGTACTTCATGTTCATCCACTGGAGGATCCAGTGGATCTTGCACACCCACTTCTTCGTTTTCACAAACATTTTCTTCAACTGCCTCACTCCTGCTACTCTCACCCGCAATGACATTGGCCAGCGTAGATTCAACAAGTACTACAAGCGGAAACTTATGTTGACCGTATAGAGCCATATGAACAAATGCCCGCCAACACTTTGAATTTCTCAAGTCGTACAAAGCCCATTTCCACCCGTGCTCACCCTGTCTAGGAATGACACCCCTTACTTTAAGTCTGTGAACCGACGGACTCAATTGCAATAGATTGTGTAGCCACTCTAAAACGTCATCTCTTCGCATCTCTATGGGCTTTATCAGTGATGTATCCATGAAAGAATAGTTGCTTAAGTCTACGCCAGAGTCGCAATACGAGATGTAACCGTCACCATAATAGACTCTGATATTGACTACATCCGCATCCATACCTGATTCAACGTCACACTGTCTAAGATTAGTAATAAGATTAGTAATGTTTCCCGTTACTAGATAATTATATTATATAATATGTTTATTAGAAATTTATTATCCTTCTTTCTGCAAATAGCAACATATTAGAAACAATAACTAAAAAACTAACAAAAACAATAACTAAATTAGAAGTTTCTAAAAATAAATAACAATATGTTTAATTTATAAAGAATTATTCTTAGCTAAAAACAATAACTAAATTATTTCCATCGAAAAGATATGCTCCCTATGATTGAGATAAAATTAATAACAGCATGGGCTCATGGCATGATCAAAGCTCAGATTTTTTTTCACATCACATTCATGCAAACAAACTTGATCTTTTCAGATAATTAGTTGAAACAAATACCAATAGCTGGAGTGCATATTCAACAAAAAACATGAGCTATATGAATAAGCAAACTACTTTGCTCTAAGCACTGAATCAACACACCCAAAAACCTTTAGAATTAGACTAAACAATGTTGACTCTAAAACCTTTAGCTTTAGAAGTTCAAGATAAAATTACATAATTTAGAGTAGCATTGTTTGTTTTCTTTATAATTTGTTTTCTTCTATAATTTCTTTATGTTTACGATTCATCCGAAATTTCTGTGTTTCTTCTGACATAATTAATTGGTACACTGACATTTTGATTGGAGATGTGCTCCAACTAACAACTAAACCTCCAATTTATTTCATTCATGCTGATTTGGTGCGCAGTTGCTCACCCCAGAAAGTTTGCATGCATGCGCAAGTTTCTAAAAACAATAACTAAATTACAAGTCTCTAAAAATAAATAACAATATGTTTAATTTATAAAGAATTATTCTGAGCTAAAAACAATATCTAAATTACCTATTAAATTACAAAAAAAAATATACCTACTGCCTGCGGCCTGCCCGAGCCGCCGCCCACGCCGCCGCCGCCCACGCGCGCAGCAGCCGCCCACGCCGCCGCCCACGCCGCCGCGCTCGCCAGCCGCCGCCCACGCCGCCGCGCTCGCCAGCCGCCGCCCACGCCGCCGCCGCCGCCTCTGCTCGCCTCCGCCAGCCGCCGCCGCCGCCCGCCGCCGCCTACGCTCGCCTCCGCCAGCCGCCGCCTCCGCTCGCCTCCGCCCGCCGCCGCCGCGAGCGTGGACAGTTTAGAGAGAGAGAAGTAAAAGTGAAAGAGGAGGCAGCGGAGTAACTGCGGACCTATCGGCTGTTCAACAGCCGATAGGACCTGTCGGTTCCTCAACAGCCGATAGGGCTGACGTGGCTTCCAAACTCTCGGATCTGTCATTCCGTCCTCGTCTTCCTCTGGATATGCGGCAAGATAGTTGTACGTGTACCATAGTGACGGACTCGGATTTCGAAGATCGGATGTATATCGCTAATACAAGTACTTTTTATAAATAGTTAAATTATAATATAAAATATTTTATTAACTTATCTATTATCATTTCTCATAATTTGTATGTATAGCTACTTGTTTATTTAAATGGAATAAAAATATAATTAAGATATTGCTAAATATAAACAACCTTAATTTTTGTATGGTCATGACATCTTCAAAGACCTAAATTTGGTGAAGTTTATTAAGTATCATTGTGCCACATTATCATTTTTTCTCATCTGTCAGATCTCATGGCTCGTTTGGATTAAGGGTTGACACTCGATGCCGGGGCACCGTCGCTAGGTCCTCTAGATGCTTCGTGTGGGCTCGTCCATTGCTTTCACGCAAGCAAACAATAGCACATCATGCGGGGGAGCGAGCACCGCTCTCATCACTTCATGTAACAAAGAAAAGGCGTGTCTACGGTTGTGCAGGCTTGCAACACATAACTTGCTCCCCTGTGTTTATGCTAGTGAACTCCAGCACCTCCTTTCCATTTCCTACTCATCTTCCTCTTCCCCGTAGGCGGCTTCAGCAGCACAAGTTGCCACCATTGATAATAAGTGTCATGGGTTCTGCTTCATCATATCGATTGTGCATGATGTTGAGGTGGTGCAGTGCAAGGCCAGAAGGCGTGAACAAATCCAATGCAGGATCATGGGTTGTTTTCTAGCACGCAAATGGGCATTGGGCAGGAGCGGGCCTAGGATTTTGAGTTTGAGTATTCAAAATTTGTGGATATATTTTTTTTAGAAATACACTTAAATTTGAGAAGTACGGGCATGCCTAGAAATATGAGGTTGAGAATTTGAGAAATTTGCATTTGCCTTAATAAGTGTCTAATTTTAATTGAAGAAGAGCAAAGAGAAGTACTAGGGGCAGGAGAGGAATATGCCACTGGACCGATTATTGCCTATTTGGCTGTTTTGCTAGATTCAAGGAAGAGAGGTGAGCTGAACATTAAATACCTAGACTTTCTTATTTGTTTGAATATACATTTATATATACTATATTTTTTCTTGCAAAAAACAATGGGTATTTAATGAATACCCATGCATACCAAGTGTGCCTGCCCATGGCATTGGGCATGACAGGTTCTCTAGCACGATTTTTTCTCTCCTGCTGCGCTACTGCGAGGGGCATGTTATAAAGGATGATGTACAAAAGTTTTAAACATGCATGTCCACAGTATTCTAGGAGTACAATTACTTCACCAACAATCCAAATACATCAAGTTTTAACTCCATATTTATTATCCATAACATAAATATATGATTAGCTCCAGACTTCATCAACATATTATTTGTTAACATACATCTTAGCTAGCCTTTGTTTTTATTCGTTACATCTCTCCTAACAAAACATCCAATATTGCTCAATAAGACATACTAGAGAACCAATCATCAACAATGGCTTGCTCGATAGTACGGTTTCTAGTTGTTATTCAAATTTGAACTATGGTGCATTTATTTTGGATTATGTAATTTCTAATTATTTAATAATAAGTCTCTTTTTTGTGATAATCTTCTATTTACAGCTTCGGTTAGCTTTTGCATACTAGGATGGAAATATCTATCTGATTTTTCTTCAATATGTGGTTTAAAATATTATATAACATGTCATCTGTAATTGCATGGGCATAACATTTTTTAGGATGATGTGCTATAACACATTATTTGAATTTTCTTTAAAAAAAAAGAAACTTTCTATCCTATGGAAAATGCCAAACTTTAGAGTGTCCTAAAGCAGAAGAGTTAACTATATACTACTAGACTAGGATATAGGACGTAGGATATTACAATTTCAAAAAAAAAATTATAATTGTGTTTCTAAACGTCCATCAGATTTGTCCTACATAAAATGCCACATTTATCCTAAAGCAAGAGAGCTGGTTATCAACTAAGAAACAAGATATTTCCTGTATACAATTTGAACTAATTTATGTAGCAATTATCTCAGGTTGAAATTGCATCAAAATTTCTTCAAAATCCATTATAAGAAGTGTTCTAGTAAAAGTGTAAAATCATCCTCAACTTGGTCGTTGGATGAAATAAACTGATACTCCAATTGCTTCTTTTTTCTCTTTCTTTCACAACATGATAGTTTGGTTGTTCTTGTCTGAAATATTGGATTAGCAGTAAAATATACTATGGTCACCCCCATAATCTTCCCAAAGGAGCAACCAATTGTTGAGAGTTATTTTTTTTTGGGGGGGGGGGGATACAATTACTGAGGATTAAATCGCAGGGGTGGCTATATGATTTGGGCAGATACACTATTGAAAGAGTGATGCAGCAGCCAACAGGATTTTCCAAATGCTCAAACCTACATTACATACCATTTACCTGTATCATTCTATCGATAAATAACAGATATCTATTAATGTTAAGGATCTCTCCACATTTCCCACATTAATTACTAGGGATAAAAAAATTATCCCTCTCGTTTTGCCACGTGGAGAGTCTATATCCTTCCTCGAAACTAAGCCGGAACAGAGCAAATCTTCTGCTTTCTCTGATAGCCGAGTAGTTGGTTGCCTCCATTCCGTAGCTGCACCCTTGTCTGTTGGCAATACGCGCGAGACCCCTACAGCACTGAACGAACACATGGTAAGAGTTTGGCGTCTCGCAGATAGTAACTCGTGACGCAACTTAGCACGACCGACTGACATATGTCCATGCGCGAGGCTCTGAAAGTCTGAATGCATGAATGGATGAACCTGCTTGCAGGGCGCTTTGGGCATCATCATCTGTGCCGTCGTCCTGCTCGCCGGCCTCGACCTCTCGTGCCGCGTGGTGTTCGGCGACGCAGCCGGCGGCGAGCCAGTGTTCGACGTCGTGGCCCACGGCGCGACAGGCGATGGCAGCACGGACGACACCAAGGTGCGTGCGCGCGTTATGTTCTTGCATTGCTCCGACCGTCCGAGTAAAATTTTTTCATTTTGGCCTTTTTCTCGTAAGATTTTTACATGTGGACTCCAGGGCAAAAGATTTTAAAAAATGGAACCGAAATTAGACGCCAGGTCCCTTAGCGCCCAGCTGGCACCCACCTTTGCCACGTGGGTTCCAGCGTGGCTGCAACCCTAGATCGGGTGGGAGAGCTGGGCGCCAGGTCGCCTGGCGCCCACCCGTTAGAGCTAGGCGCTAAGGCACCTGGCGCCCACCTTCCACACCGCCGCCGCCCCTTTCTTTATTCCTCTCCTCTCTTTCTTCTCTCTTCTCTGCTCTGCGCCGCCGCCGGCGCCGCCGCCCGCCGCCGCCGCTTTCCTCCCCTGCGCCGGCGCCGTCGCCCGCCGCCGCCGCCCTCCTCCCCCTGCGTTGGGGAAAGTAAGGTCACTCTCCTCCCTTCATTTTGGTTAAGTTTTTTTGCTTGTCAATTGAAAAACATGAAACCCTAGGTCTAGTAATTTTGTTGAAAATAGCATAGTGCATGTGGTGGCAAATATTTGTGTGCGTACTTGTGCTACATTGCTAGGTACAAAAGTGATAGGTATAGTTGTGAAAAATGAGAGCCTAATATGTTTTCTTTGTTTTTATAACCGTTAGTTATGGATGACTTGTGGCGTCAGAAGAAGTGGAAGGATCGTGCTAAAAAAAACTATCCCGATGTGTCTTCCAAGGATGCCCCAGTCCCTCCCCCTCTCCCTAGTCCGTAATGTGAGTGTGGTAAGCCCGCGCAGGTGACTCAATCGATGCATCCCGACACCGCTGCTCGAGCGTACTACAAGTGCGGTGATCATCGTGTAAGTTTTAGCAATTGTAGATTCGTTCTTGTCGTTACAATATTCTCAACACATTCAGTAACTTTTTTACGTTTGATGCAGGACTGGGAGCAATGCAACTTCTTTCAGTGGATCGATGGTCCTGAGAAGGTGGATGAACGCATCCTTCTCTTTCGGCCATCTTCGTCGAAGAATTACGAGTCTTTTCAGCGGTGGCTCCCTCCTCCTCCTAACCCACCACCTATGACTAATGAGGAGAAGAAAGAAGCCATTGCGAGACGTCTGGAAACACCACCATTATGCCATTGTGGTGATCCTGCTCAGATTCATCGCACCGTGAAGAATTGTTCTTTCACCTCAACGTTTGAGTGTCGCAACAGAACAGAAGTGAGTTAACTTAAACTTTGGTTACGACATGGATGTTTCTTCATTTGTTTGTATTTCTCAAAGCAGGGTGGATATCCGTTATGTTCTTTTTATGAGTATGATTATGGCCCGAAGTCATATTGGCCTGTGGATGAGAAAGGTAGCAAGAAAAAGGAGAAAGAGAGGTGCATCGCACCGGATAGGCTATGTTATTGTGGGATCAAAGCTAACTATGGTGTAGTGCCATCAGAGCTTGGAATTGGTGATTATTGCGGTCACATGGTTGGGGATGATTTGGTGAGTTTTGTGTTCTATTTCTGTATGTTTCATACACTTCTTCATTTCTTTGACACGTCTAAGGTACAAACTTTATGTTCTTGCTTGTAGCGAACTCGAAAGTGTCAGTTTGAATTTATGGTGAGAAGGCAACAGTGGACACTCAGATTTGGTTGAAAAAGAACAAGGGAATCCATCCTGAGGTGTTAAACAGCTATGTCAGGCATCGTAAAAAAGATACAATTGAGGAAGCCACAAGAAGAGGACTATGGCCTAGATCTAATGGTAGAAAGGATAGCACTGGCCAGAACAATGTTAGGAGGAGGTCAAATGAAAATATTCTTAGAAGTTTGGATCCACGTAACAGGGAGGTTGAGAACAACAAGAAGAGAAGGGAAGATGCATCAACACAAAAGTTAGCGCCTACTGCAGGTACGTGGGCGCCAACTCCTTTGGCGCCCAACCAAGAAACCCAGAAGGCGCCTGAGTTGTTAAGCCAGGGCGCCAAAGATCGCGGCGCCCATGTTATGCAGGTGAGCGTCACCTGTTATGGCGGCCAGAGCTGGGCGCCAAAGATAATGGCGCCCAGGGTGTGAATCTAGGCGCCAACTTTAATGGCGCCCAGTTTGCAGGGAACACAGCATAAGAACATTCACAGAGGTTGAAGTTCACATTCACACAAAAACAGAAAAATAGAGTTCACATTCACATAAAAATAAAGTTCCCATTGGCACATAAATAAAGTTTCATAAAGTTCATACAGCATAAAGGTACATAAAGTCCATACAAACTAAAGTCACATAAACTCCATACAAGTCACAAGCCCAACACATACTGAGTCGAGTACAAACATAAGAAAGTCACTTCGACCGACGCTTGCCTAGTGCGTCGGTCCCCGGCGTGTGGCGTGGAGGAGGTCGACGAGTGCGGCGAGGGCGCTGTGACGGCTGCGTGGCTGGTGGAGCACCGAAAAGCTGGGACGAGCCAAGCTCGTCGTAGTCCTGCTCCTCCTCCTCCTCCTGGTCCTAGTCCTGGTCCTCCTCCTCCTGGTGCTGGTCCTCCTCCTCCTCCGAGTCTTCGTTCTCCTCACGTTGAGAGGTGAAGGTGGTTCCACGTGAGGATGACGTCCCTTGCCTGCTCCTTGTCGCCGTCCTGTGGGATGACGCGGAAGCAGACGGCTGCAAGTTGTACGGTACGTGGACATCCCCAGGCCGAGTCCGACAACCGATATGAGCAGCTGCTCGACTCAAACGGGTCCGTAACTTCTGCAAAATATCAAAATATCAAACGGGACCGTAACTTCTGCAAAATATCAAGTGGAGAGGATATTGCAAACACGATGTATACCTGTAGCAATGCCCTCATGCGGCCTTCAATTTGCGGGTCACCAGGAGGGGACTGAAGTACCGCATCGATGTCACGAACCGGCGAGATCATAGAAGTTCCCTGCAATTACAATATAATGACAATGTATTTACCATATTATATCTATCATGCATGACTATAATTTGCTGGAAAATTGACATACCACTCTATCAAGGATGGGGCCTAGCTCCACTGCTCTTCCGGCACGTCCTCGCAAGTCGTAAACTGTGTTCTCATCATCAGATGAGGCAATCTCCGCATAGTCATCCCGTGTCCAAGCCGTCCGGAGCCTGTACCGAGTAGCCGAGTTCTACCACACCAAGTAAGCTCTGAAGTTAGCATTGCTATGCGGGCCCGGCGGGGGCAGGACATTGTCGTCCATCCTGTTCCACCACTCGATCCTCTCACGGTGGTAGTCAAGGAAATCTGTCACCTTCTTCTGCCGGGCCCGATCGAACCTGCACAATGAAGACCATGAGCGAAGAAATGGAAAGTTTTCATCAACTTATATCCTAGTTTTCAGTTTTATCTTACTTATGCAGCTCGATTGACGTGGAGACCTCGTCCGGTGGAAAAGTCTGTGCAAACCCAAACTGTCGCTCAACGCGGTGTGGTAGGTGAATCTCCACCGCGTAGAAACAAATCAGAGGGCACCGCATCCTCCAAAGATCTTGGTCACGTCTGCACATAATGTTCAAAGGCATGGCAAGGACTTCTTCATTGCTGTATGGTTCCCAAATGACCTGTGAAAAGAAATACATCATTGTTTAATTTGAGAATGACACTAATCACCAGTCAATGTAGGGAGTACTCACAGAGGAAGGGACTAGGGCATCCAGCTCATTCTGGTAGTCAAGGTACGCTCTCCAGTGAGTGGCATAAGGGGTAGACACGCTGTCCCAAAGGTACGCGACCGTAGGTCTAAGGTCTGGCACTACCAAGTCCTAAGCTCGAGGCGGGAAAACCTCAGGTCTGCCAACTGGAAGCCGGGACCACATCCACAGCTGGAGGAGAAAAGTACACCCACCAACACTCGACGAATTTGCCTACCGCCGACACGCCTTGCAAAGCTGACGGTAAAGGAACGCAAGTACTCCTGACCCCCAGCTGTACGTGCCTGCATGAAGTTATAATAACGTGAGACCAACAATTAGAAGTACCAACAAATATTATGCAAATAGTTCAGAAATAGTAAATGAGACAAACATTTCAAAGTACCTGCATCGTCCCAGTCCTCGAGACAGTGGATGTACATCCAAGAAGCTGAATCTCTGGTGCTGTCCGGGAAAAGAACGGAGCCGAACATGTTCAACACCCAAGCCCGGCAGTAGTAGGTGACTGTCAGCTCGTCTGCATCATCTGGGCACATGACGAAAGTCCCTCTAAGCCAACGTAATGGGATGCCAGCTGACCGTGTACGTCTCGGCTGTTCGTCATCCCCCATATCGGGGGTGGGTGGTGCTGTGCCCAAGAATGCCTCCACGCGTGCCCTCCATCCAGCAGAGACAGCTGATCCACAGACTGGCCGCCCTCTGATGCCCAACCCCAACAACATAGCTGTATCCTGTAACGTCACCGTCATCTCACCGCACGGCAGGTGGAAAGTGTGAGTCTCTGGCCTCCACCTATCGATCAACGCAGTCAGGGCAGTTGGGTTGAACGGCGGCAGACCTCTCCTCACAATTGAGGAGATAACGTGCAGGCCAACACGCTGGAGGAGTGGCGTGTAGTGGTGGTCGTAGTGTATGACTCCGATGCCCTCATGCGTTCGGGGCCGAAGGATTGGAAGGGCCTGACTACAAAGGGATTCCCTTTTCCCCTACGAGTTTTCCCTGGAATTCGATCCATTTGCATTTTGTATCTTGTTCTTTTCCGCGTTCCCCTCCCCTGCCACTTGTGTGTCTCGTCGACTATGTACTTTGGCCCATCGTATGGTGGCCACTCGCTTTCGTCACGAAAAGGAAACCAACGAGCAGACCAAGTGTCCAAGTAACATTGGGCAGAGAAAACATGAGGGATCTTCGACTCTACAGACACCCGACGTGCTCTGCAAGCAACAACCATGTGCCCACAAGGGAAATGGAACTGTTGTGGCTGTCCACATGTGCATGTATTACTCAAGATGACAACGGTGTGCTTCTGACCCTCTGTCGCCTCGCCAGCTTCATTTATTCCACTTGGCTCAGTAACCTCATATGTCCCGGACAGGTGATGGAATAGACTGCATTCAAAACCGTTAGCTGCTAACTTGGCATTGTTCAGATAAGGCTTCGACTTCGGTGTCAAGGTTTCACCCTTGCTCAACAAATCCCTAGCCTGCCCTTCATGCTTTGCAAACCATTCTACAGACTTGTAAAACGTAAACGCAAGTATGGCAGTAACTGGCAACTGCCTGGAGCCTTTGAGCAAACCATTGAAACACTCGGCCATGTTGCTAATTTGAAAATTATACCTCAAACCACCATCATGTGCCCTAGACCATTTCTCCACGTCATACAGCAATCCTCGTAGCCAATCTCTGCCTTCTGCGTTCGTTTTTTGTTTCAAATCCTCTAGTTTCTTTTCAAATGACTTAATAGTCAGTTGTCTTGCAACATCCTCAAATAATTCAAAGTTCTCTTTTACATGATCCTTCTTCACCAAATTGTCAGCAAGATGCCGACTACACCAACGATGCACAACCTGTGAATGCCCTGGAATCGATTCAGTCACGGCGTTCAAGATACCGGCGTGTCTATCTGACAGCACACAAACAGGCTTCCCAGGACCTACAACATGGATTCGAACCAAACGTAGAAACCATGACCAACTACCCTTATTCTCCTTCTCAACCAGACCAAAGGCCAAATGAAGAAGATGATTGTCTCCATCAATCGCGATAGCGACAAGGAGTGTCCCCGTATACTTGCCTATTAAAAATGTGCCGTCAATAGAAAAAACAGGCTTGCAGTGCCTAAATGCCTCCACACACTGACCAAAGCACTAGAATGCACGCTGAAAGATCTGTCGGCCATTTTTCATGACATTTGGAATGGGGTCATACTCATAGTGCATACCGGGATTGGCAGCTTTCATTGCATTCAACATCACAGGCAATCGCTCATAGGCCTCCTCCCAACAACCATATATCATTCTCAAAGCCCTTTGATGAGCCCTCCAGGCCTTGCCGTATTTGATTTTGTATTTCCACTTCAAATTGACAATCCCAATCACCGCATTAATGGGCAACTGAGGTTGAAGCTTAACAACAGGTAACAGGCGATTGGCAATGAACTTTGAAGTCAATTGACGATGCTTCTGATTTATCTCCGCCGAACCACAAGTGTGAGGTCCAACAACAGTAGTGATCTTGAATTGTGGAGAGTCTTTAATCTTTCTAGCACACACTTTCCATGCACAATTACTATCCTCGCACAAAAGGGTGTACCGATGATCGGCTTGAGAGTTCTTCACACGGTGTGGCCTGTTATGCACGATAGCGTACTCCTTCAACCACATCTTAAGTGCATCAATATTCGGAAACACATGCCCCTTCTGAATCATTGTGCTAGACTCCGGCATCGGAATGACAGATTCAACTATCCCTCCATCAGCTACAGCTCTGTGTGAATCTCTGAGGTCACAAAAATCAGGAACAAGAGGGTCACGGTCACGAAGGAATTGTCTCATTATTTGAGCAGTTCGTGGTGACACAGGAGGCACCACACGGTCATCATCAGAATCAAGGTCACGTGCGGTCTCATAAGTCTCGTCATCGCCAGTCACTGGGATATTGCCACGATTGAAAGGGCTACCATTATCTGGAATTATCAAAGTTGGAGCCACAGGCACGTCTGTTGGCAATGCTAATTGGATAAGGTCTTCAGCACCTCCTGCTCCATCATAGCCACCTCTCCTTTCATCTAAATCGCCTTCCCTTTCATAATCCGCACCACCACCGCCTCTGAGCTCATCCACAATGTCACCTACCACATCATCAGCAAAGCCACCTCCCATATCATCAGCAAAATCACCTGCCATATCATGATCACAACCACCACCTCCCACATCATCTTCTTCCGGTACATGCGTCACCACAACCTCACAACGACCTATATCAGCCACCAAGCCTCGAGATAATTGTCTCACCACCTTCCCCACAATCAAATCCAACGCTCTAACTTCACTATTCATCACAAGAGTTACATAATTGTTCCAATCACTTCACCAGCAATTGGGATCAGTCGTTTGTTATTTCTCCCATTCAACCCGACATCAATGACTCCTTGAACCTCAACATCAACACCAGACTCTGACCATAGCAAACTATCCTTTATTCGTCGCACAAGCACACCATACAACGGTCTAGCATTGAAAAACAATGAAACCACTTCCATCTTCTCAAATTCAAAATCCCTCATACGATTTGTCCTCACGTTACCACAATAACGCAATGTGACTAATTTATCCATCTATTGCAACAAAGACAATAAAGACAATTTAATTGCATCACGAATATTGCATGAACCTCAAATCAAACTTTCAATTTGAAATTCCTATATATTTCCAATAAACATAGGGGATTTTATATTTATTTTGCTAAACAACACAACAAATTTCATAAAAATTGATAAAATTGCTAGCAAAACGGTCACACACATCCACATTGTCCATCTACACAGTTAATTCAACTTAATCCCCGCAATAATCAAAGATTCAACTCATCATATATTCAAAACCTAGGGTTTCATTTTCAACTACAAATACAACAAGAACTTGATGAAAAAAGAAGAGAAAAGGGAGGCTACCTTGCTCCTTGACGAGGGTGGCGGCGGAGGAGGCCGCCGGCGGCGGCGCTGGGGGCGCCGGCGGCGGCCCTAGGCGGCTCTGGTGAGGAAAGAAAGAGAGAAGAGGAAGAAAGAAAGGGGCGGCGGCGGCTGTTATGTCACGAAGCTGGGCGCCAGGTCCCTTAGCGCCCAGGTGGCACGGGTGGGCGCCAGGGGACCTGGCGCCCAGCTCCCGCACCCCATCTAGGGTTTCAGCCACGCTGGAACCCACGTGGCAAAGGTGGGCGCCAGGGCACCTGGCGCCCACCCGTGCGACCTGGGCACTAAGGGACCTGACGCCTAACCTCGGGTCCATTTTTCAAAATCTTTCGCTCAGGGATCTATATGTAAAAATCTTACGAGAAAAGGGCTAAAATGAAAAAATTTTACACCGTCCGACGTCGCCGCGGCCGGACGCGCGCGTTTATGTTTCTGGGTGTCTCTGTTTTTTCTCTCAAGGCGTTCGAGGCCGCGTGGGCAGCGACGTGCGGCGCCAAGGGCTCGTCGGCGTCGATGGTCGTGCCGGCGCAGAGGTCGTTCCTCGTCGGCCCCGTCAGCTTCCACGGGCCCTGCGCCTCCGGAAAAATCACCGTGCAGGTATGTGCCCTTCGTCAGCGCGTTGTCGAAAAGAGGTCAACGCTTGCATGTCAGTCCGTCTCTGTACTACCATCGACTGTATTTTGCTTCCTTTTTAATGATTTTTAAAAATTTGATGCGTTGACTAAACTACAGAGGATATTAATTGTTAAAATGTTAATAAAATATACTATCTTCGTTTCAAATTATAGTTTGTTTGACTTTTTGTGTTATGACCTGCTTTATCAATATAAGTGCTTCAAAATGACTTAAATTGGACTGTTTCTATAAAAAAATTTAAATAAGATGAGTGGTCAATCTTTAGGTCAAAATAGTCAAACGAAGTATAATTTGAAACGGGAAAGTATATGATTAGCTCAGGATAGAATTATCAATACGTGCTGACTTGCTATTGGCACAGATCCAGGGCAAGATTGTAGCGCAACCGCCGTCGGCGGTGAACACATGGAGCAATGACTCTTGGCTGATGTTCAGGCGCGTGGACTGGCTCGGCAAAGGTGTGCTCGACGGCAATGGCCAGAGCTGGTGGGTCAGCAGATGCAGCGATGCCGTTAGTGCCGCCACGCTCTACATGCTGTTCTACAAGGAAAAAAATCGCAATTCAATCACTAAATGTGTTTTCCCCCCCCCCCTTCCTGTTAGAATATTAGGGTCTGGCCCATTATTCTATTTATTCTAAAGGATTATAGCCTACTTTTGATGTTATAGTTATTATGGTTAACACCACACTGGTAACGGAAAAGAACTCTGCTCGGACAGGAAAAGAACCCTGGCGACATTTACTACGAGTCCCAGGGTTGAGTCTGTGGAGAACTCTGAGGGTCTCAGACAACCCTGGCGGTTCTCAAAGAACCCTGGTGGCTCTCAAACAACCCTGGCGGTTCTCAAAGAACCCTGGTGGCTCTCAAACAACCCTGGCTTGAGACTGAGCCTGACTTGCGTGCGGGAGGGATCTCTCTTTTGCTGGTTATAGAAACTGAAGATGCGGTAATTGGAAGGGCTGATTATGGTAATCACTGATACCATGATTCAGCCTTCCATAATTCAGCTTTCCATGTTTCAGCCTTCCCGATTCTCTCCCGTCCAGGTTCATCCTCTCGTCTCACCCGAGGGCTATGAATAGAAAGCCATCTTCTCCTTTGAGACAGAGATTTTAGAGTCCATTACACCTCCTCCTTCCTCTGCTGCAAATCTGCCTCCTCATCGTCGGCGCTGCGCGCACACCACCGGCGAGAGCAGGTGCCTCGACACCATTGCCTCCTTGAGATCCTGCTCGGGATACCGAGGCAATCAGGTTTCTAGGGAGCGTCTCTACGCGACTGCTCGCCCAGAACTGCTACGTCTTCACCGGCGTACGGTTCACCGTCCTGGAGACTCCGCCGCCATCGAACGATTACACTGTGCCGCGCCTTCTTCCTGTACTACTCCGGCGCACGGACTGCACCGCGTCAACGGATCTTCCTGCATCGAATTTGTACGACTACTTCGAGTAAGGCCAGTCGAGGAATACCATGAGTTCGGATGATATTCCTCCAGCTGGTAACGGTGCAACCGATGCCCCCGGCAGAGGTCCCGCCCTAGGGTACTTTTCGATGTCCGAACTGCTATCCTTCATCTTATTCGTGTTCTTCTTTAAATCTGTGTTAAACTTGAACACATGCACATGGATTGTTTCACTCATTATATCATTATAGTCATGTAAATATTTGTGAATTTAATTATAACCTTTGGAATTAAAATATGGCCTGTTGCAGATAATTATCCAACACTTCCCCCCATAGGGTTGCGCTCAATCTGCACCAACGGTATGTAGCAAACTTGATTTTTCTCTTTTTTTCCTCACGTCGAAATTAAAGTTTGCATTCTGAGATGAGTATGTCTGTGCATCAGTCTTTGAGGCTGCTGATGTGCAACAACCTGAAGGTGAGCCAGTTGAGCAGCAAGGACAGCCCCCAGATGCACATTGCCATCCAGAACAGCACCGCCGTCAATGTGACGGGGCTCACCATCACCGCGCCTGGGACGAGCCCGAACACGGACGGCATCCACATCGGCGAGAGCCACAACGTGCATATCACCAGCTCCAGCATCGGCACCGGCGACGACTGCATCTCCATAAGCTCCGGGAGCCGCTTCGTCACCGTCGACGGCGTCGGGTGCGGGCCTGGCCACGGAGTAAGGTATGGTAATCGACTGCAAGGGCAACTCTGTGCTCTGCGCGTGTCCTAGCACCTTTATGTGGTTTTCATGCCGGCCAGTATTGGGAGTCTGGGCAAGGATGGGGACATGGCCGCCGTGGAGTTCATCGACGTAAGGAATGTTAACTTCACCAATACCATGTATGGAGCCAGGATCAAGACGTGGGAGGTAAGAAAGCAAATAAAATCCGTGGTTCTGTGAACAGACAACAAAAAAGAATCGAGCACTTGAATTTGTGAGCGAAATGTCAAGGCTGTCCTTGCTCTAGGGTGGACAAGGGTACGCAAAATCCATCTCCTTCACCAACATACAGTTCGACAACGTCGACCACCCCGTGCTCATCGACCAATTCTACGAAAACCGCCTCTCTGTCCAGGTACGGTGTATTATCATCTTGCCACAAGCTCGAATTCCTTTCTCAACCACGCACCACACTTAGACCATGGCAGCTACTGATAAAGGGGGGGAAAAACTGATGCCGATGCATATGTTCTGGGTTTGCAGCCGGCCGTGGCGATCAGCAACGTGACATACAGCAATCTGACGGGGACCTCAAGCATGGCAACCGCCGTGGCATTCGACTGCAGCGACGGCGGCGGCTGCACGGACATCCATGTCAACTCCGTGGTGATCACGGGTTTAGGTGGCCGGCAAACAGTCGCCCGCTGCCGAAACGCGAAGGTGGCCACCTCCGGACAGGTCAACCCGGAGATCCCCTGCGGCAGCTAGTGGATGGACAGTGAAGGTTTTTAGATGCACTACTGTCATGTGTAGCATCTGCCAATAAGGCAGGTTGTCATGTTTAGGCTGCACCACTAAGAAACATTGTAACCTGTCGAGTTTTAGATCACGTTTATACCATATATAAGAACAGTCTGATTTCTTTTTCTTTGAGAATGACAGTTCAATCGAAGATGCTCACACAAACGCGCACACACTGATTTTGCTTGACTATTTTGACGTGTTATTCGCACAGAAGGAGTACAAAACGATGGCGTTGTCAGGCCAGGGGGATGAAAATCCGAAGACCACCACGCAAGGAGGAGGAAAGTTTTTTGTTTTAAGAACACATGAGAGTTGTTGGGTCGTACGGCCCAAAGATATGGAAACGAAGGCCCACAAGCTTGCTACGGCCCATCCAGCCCGGTGAAGTTTCGGAGCACACGGGTGGCCTCTCTGTTGCCCACGACCATTGCCACGGCAACTTGAGCGAGGCGGCTCGCGGTAACAGCGGCCAGTGGCCGACGCATCTGCCGTTGCCACCGGCGAGCTAATTGCTCCGGTGCTTGGATCGGAGCACCGTGCACGGCGCGTAGGTGATGTCCACGACGAGGAATTGACAAGGGACGCGTCACCGTTCTGGAGGTATGTTTTGAGATTGCCGCAAGATTTTTTTTTTTTCATAATTGATTCACAACGTTTGCAGAGATGGTTTCGAGGTCGTCTAAGTTAATCAGCAGTACAATCAAACATGCGCTGCAATTAATAACAGTTGCATTTTTATCGTCGATCCATCGGATCAGCTATTCCACCTATACGGTTCGTTTTGCGTATTTGAGTGTTTAAATTGTCTTTCGTTCATAAAAAGTTTAGATCTAATTTGCAGAAAATATCAAATCACTGATGGCTAGGCATAGATGGTTGCAAAGACGCCATGAGATATGTACAATTTCATACATCAAAAGACCATTCCCGAATGCACATTTGACTGATTTTACATTCAGCCACTTTACATCAAAAGATCATTCTCTCCAGGATTGCAGAGATCGTTGCAACGGATTTGATTTGGGGGGTGAACCCTTGGACGAATCAGCAACTTGAGTTACAGCTGCAAGTGCTGCATCTAGGGAGTGTTTCCCGTGTCTTCACGGCTGGTGACCTTGGTTCAACGGTGCTGTTGAACAAAGGGATATATACACTCCCTGAACCAAGGAGCAAGGAAAACCATTTACCTGAACACTAGGCACAAAATGTCTTTCCGGATATCCTATCCTTTGCCCCAACATTGAATCAGCTGCTATCATTAGCCCAAACTTCTCCAGTGACAGTTTCAACGGCACAAAACCCTATTCAAGTTGTCTTTTCAGTGACCCAAAAGCCCACCCATGTTTCTTCAGCACAGGACGCCATCATACCCCAAGGAGCCACCATTCTACCCACCTCTGGATCTTATATTTTCATGCCACGTAGCTAGGCGATGAATGAAATCTTACGAGCTGGTTCTGTGATTTGAACTTCTATTCGAGCTACGGTGCTCTCTCCTCACATTTTCTCTTGGCAACCTGGCCCCTTCAGCACATTTCAATACCTCCTGGAAAGCTTGCAGAGAATTGGCCGCAAAGTTCTCTAAAGCTTCAAGAACTAGCCTTAGATTTATGTGCAAGTTACTTGCCTCAACACAATGGGCCTCATATAGTTGTACGGTCCGAGGCACATGCAGTCTCTGCCGGCTTGGTACTAGAGCCAGCTTCTTGTTTAGTTCATCTGCCTCCTTGTTAATCTCTTGTGTCTTCCTCTCCAAAGTCTTGACCCATTTTTCCCTTTCTCGAATTGCGATTGTTTGTTCGCTTTGCTCGAGATGCTGGTGCTCCCATGAGTGCCGCACACTAGACAGAAGAGCTTGCATGGCGTTAACCACATCCTTCTCGGAAATCCGATCCATAGCCTGAGACCATTTGTTGCAGATAACAAAAACCAAAGGAGCACCTACACTTCCTGGTGAGTTAGATGGAACTCCAGTAGCATTGTCCTCTGGCTCATAGTTAAGGCAGAGCGCTAACCATCCATTGAGTGCCTTCACAAAGTTCCTTTGCGCATTCACCCAAGAGGAAAAACTGATGATCCATTTAATCAGCTCTACTTCAAACTCCATTGCCAAATCCTGGCCATTTCCACCTGACATAACTGAAGTCAAGTTTTTGGCTTCTGATATCACTTGAGACTGACTATGGTAGGAGTCTAGTTTATCTTGCCACATTAATACAAACCTGGAAATGAGTCATCAATTTGTTCAGGAAGGGCCCAACAATGAAAAAGATAATTGAACAATCAAATGGATAAGGAAAATTGCTACGTTAGCTAAAAAAAAAGAAAAGGAAAATTGCTAACATGGTTCACCAAATAAACCAAATATTTCATTTTTACTCTAGACCACTAAACATGAATCTCTATATAACATACAATGACGTATAGGAAGACTCCAGCAATCCCACATATGCATGTTTTCTAGTTCCCCACAAAACCATCCAGTTAGCATGTCTAAAGTGCATTTCGGATGTCTGCACCAAGCTGATTAATACGTCTGCTTAACTCCAAACTAGAAGGCAGAAGACATATATTTAGCAACACTCCTTGAGTTAAAAGAGGGGCATACCCTTGGATCAAGGCATTAACTTGTGGCCACAATTCTTCATCCCTTAATTTGTTTATCTTTCTTGAAATCTTAGCAATAACACGCACAGATATTCTTATCTTTGTCGAAAGCTTCCTCAGCAAATTTCGAGTTGCATCGATCTTTTGCGGTTCAGCGCCTTTCCGATCCAATAATTTCAATCGCTTAGAGTTCTTGGCAATAAGTAGGCGCATTTTCTCCTCAGCCTGCATGAGAAATACAGCAGCTGAGAGAAAAATACTGTGTAAACAGGATAGCAAGAGTGAAAATATGCATGGACACAATCCACTGAACTATAATGTTATCAAATCATGAATCAGTAGTAAGAAATTGTTCCAATGCAATGTAGATGGATAAAATCAAAATATCGTTGTATTTACTATGATACATGGCTGAAAGCAAATGGAATCTCAAAATATATCCACTTGTCCTTGCATGTTCCACTAGCTGGCCCAACGAAATTCCGCTACACCAGATCAGAAGACTATTTTATAACGTTAATTGGACAAGATATTCCAAATCTGACCGTTAGGCTTCCAGAAAGACACTTTCCAAAGGTATTCTCCTAATTGGACTGTTGTTTATCATCTCCAGGACCTAAAGTGCACACTATGACACTAGCACACGACTCAAGTAGTATAACCGATCATTAGCATTTCAAACAGAAACACAGCAGGTTCAAATTTGTGATTTAGCAGCCTTTTGACTTTTGTTAAAGTATGAATTTAGAATTTTGCTTGATATGTAAAAACAAGATCAAGGTCCCTTAGAAATACCAGGAGTGTTGGTGACCAGCACCATTAGTTTAGTACTTTAGTTTAATTTAGTTGAAGTTGCTCTTGGGTTCAAGCACAAGACCACAGTTTAAATGCAGATTCAGCGTGACACACCTAAAATTACACGGTTGAAGCGATACAAGTGGTCCAAGTGCAGCATCTCTTACAATATTATCGCTTAATTTCCATTGCACATTTCCATGAAACGCCGATAACAAAGCAAGTTCTTGTCACAAAACGACAGGCATACCTTAACCTCACTGTACAGCTTCCTCTCCCAGAAAAAGAGCTTCTCAAGTGCCGAGGATAGGGTCTGCGAGTCCACCACCTTCCCTGGTACTCCAATGTCCAAAAGGTCCATGTCTTTGCACCCCAACTGAGACACGGAGATAGCTGATATCATCTTTGACGACGCTGATCAAAGAATTAATGAGCCAGTGACATGCAAGTTAGTGATAAACCGAGTTACTAAATTGGACAATAATAACAAGTGAACAAGATCATGAAGCTCACAATGGTAGACTGAGCTGCGTCCTTGGTAGCTTGGCCTCCCGACTTCGAGCAAGGGCGCGAGCTGCCTTACCGCCTCTGCCGTGTGGACAAGCTGTGCCTTCATTTCGCCGGCGACGTTACCATTGTCGACGACAACCCTCCGCGATGGAGGGCCTGGCGCGTGCACGAACACATTACCGTGCGCCGGTGGCCTTCGCCGTAGCTCGCCGGTCACGTCATCATGGGCGATGATGTTCCCTGGGTCGTCGAGCTCGCCGGTGATGCTCACACCGCCGAGCGAGCTGCGCCGGCTGCGGGCACCGCCACTCCCAGCAGGTCCGGCCATTTCCTTCACGACCGGGACACCGTCTTTTTCCTCGTCGTCCTCCAGGTCCGGGATGCCCTCCTCCTCCCGCACCTCCCGCGAGCTCCGGCTCGGCGTGTACGGCGCCGCCGCTGCCGGGGTAACACCCGCCGCGGCGGATTCGTAGTAGTAGTTGTCGTAGTCGTACGAGTCGTAGTTCTCGAACACGTTGAGGAAGTCCCACGAGCTCGCCGGCTTCGGCGGCGAGGGCGGAGCGGTGGCCGGCGTTGGCCGCTGCGCGGCGGCCATGGGTGGGGGCGCCTGCGCGCCGTACCCGTAGTGCTGCGCGTACCCGCCCGCGGCGTCGAAGGAGCCGAACCGCATCACGCGATCCGGTGGCCCCGGCGCGCGCTGCGTCACGGCGACGGAAGCCGGTGGTGGCCTGCTCCGCGCGTAGTGGAACTGCAGCGAGCCAGCTTCCGGCGCTGGATGCGTGACGGCGACGGAAGCCGGTGGCGGGCGGCTGCGAGCGTAGTAGAACTGCAGCGAGCTTGCCGGAGCCGGGTACGGGTACGCCGGCTGCGGCGCGTACCCATATCCGTACGCGTAGTGCGTCTGCGGCGGTTGCTCGGAGACGATGCGGGGCGGCGAGTCGGGCTCCGGCGAAGGCGGGTCGGATCCGGGCGAGGACGCGGTGAACTGGATGTGCGAGGAGGAATGGCCGCGCGAAGCAGGGGGCGGCGGCGGGTCGAAGGGCTTGCGGTCGGAGGGCAGCGTGAGGTCCGGCGGCGGCGGCGGGTGGAGGCGGAGGAGGCGGTGGAGCGGGGACGCGACCGACTCGATGGAGTCGGCGAGCGCAGCGTGCGCGTCGGCGAGCGCGTAGCGGTGGCGCACGGCGGCGGCCAGCAGGACTGCCCGGGCGCGGCACAGCGCGACGGCCTCCTGGTCGTCCAGCTTTGACCCCCTGCACCCCATCGCACGCACGCCGGCGCCGCTGTGCTGCTGGGCTTCTGGCAATCTAGTTGCTGCTGCTGCTGGCGCGCGCCGAACGGTACAAGTACGACGCGCGAGGGACGGGACGACGACGAAGCCCACTCGAGTGGAGTGGAGCAGGCAGGAGTAGGAGTATACCACTACACCGTCCTCCGGCCTCTACTCGTAGTACTTGCAAGCCATTTATGGCGTTTGGTGGTGTTTGGTCCGGTCTGGTCGTCCGGTGCAGCAGGCAGGGGGCGCTGGCTGAGCCTGATGGCGCAATGATACGGTCACGCGCGCGCGGGGGGGCTGGCGGGCCGACGGGCAGGGAGGTGGTAGTAAAACGTGGAGACTGGCTGGGGACGAGAGACGAAACGAGTGAAACGACGATGTGGTGGCGGGTAGATCGGGGGAGGTCAGAATCTTCTGTTTCATTTGCTTGCGCTTTTTCTTTTTTTCTTTGGGGACCTTGTCCCCGTGGCATCGCACATTTTTTTGTTGCGTAGTATATCTGTAGCAGTGCGGGGGTGGGCGCCGTGGTGCGTAGTAGCGGTGGAGCAGGCGAGCAAAAGTCCAACGACCAGGGCCGTCGGCCGCCGGGAACGCGACGTTACGCTCCCCGCCGCCGCAGTTGGACCGCGGACAGGTCGGAGAGAGGCCGCACGGGAGCGGAGCAGGGACGCCGGGGACCCTTCCTCCACGACATGCGCGGTGGAGCAGTGGGCGAGACGGGGAATGGTTGGTTTGGTCGGGGGGTCGCCGGATCGGAGCCCCCAGCTAGCTCCACTCGCGCGAGTGGTGGTGGATTGGGTGTGGGGGGCTCTCGCTTCTCGTCTTCTCGATTCCCCCCTCGCCCTCGCGGAAGGGGTGGCCGGCGCGTGCCGGCTGGCGGGGGCGCACGCCGCTGTAGCCACGGCGGGCCCGTCTGCCGGCGCGTGCGTGCCGTGGAGCAGTGAAACGAAATGAACGCCCACCCTGTTTTGATTTGATGGCTGGAGGAATTGAATCGGGGCCGGGAAGTCAGGGCGGGGGCCGCGTCGCCGAACCGCTCGGGTCAAACTCCGCCCGTTCAGTTTGGAAAAAATATTTTTCTAACTATTTTTTTCTATTCACCACGCTTCCGGACATCGCATGGCTTGTTGCGTCGAGCATTTGCTGCTTGACTGCTTCTACACTTCCGGTACAGGTACAGCTCCGACGTAGTACTACTGTGTTGTATAAGCAGTGGACCGTGTCGCGTGTCGGTAGCGAAATCTACTAGACCAAGTACTACGCGACACGAGACGTGAGACGAGGGGAAGGCCCGAACAGTGTGCCTGTACGTAGGCGTACGTGGGGACGAAGGTGTAGTAGATATCTCATCTGCAGATGTGGCTTCGCCGTTTGTCAATAACCACTGTGGTGGTGTTCCACGCTTGTCACCCCGCATGCTAAATCGCTGCTGTTGCTACTGTGGTATACTAGAATGGTGGTGTAGCGGAGCTGTGTACTGTACTATTGTAAGTCTGTATACACAAGTGTTTCTTAGGTAACACGGCGGACGGCAGCGACCTTGTACTGCCCCCTCAGCATCTCTGTCTTGAAATGTATTCCCTCCGTCCCTAAAAGGATGACGCTATGGGATGCGTGCACGTGTTACTTTCTCAACTTTGACTCAACTTGTAGAAAAATATATGTAATATTTATATCTCTAGTAAATTTGTTAAAAAACTAGATTCAAATATCTATCTAATGGTACTAATGATGTACTATAAATATTAATATTATTTTATATATAATTGGTTAATGCTTAAAGATGTTGTTTTTATTGGGAAGCGAGAATGACATCTATTTTGGGACGGAGGGAGTAAGTGGGGTACACAACTGTTCTGCGTACAAATTTGATTTCGACATGTTGGTAAAAACTCGACGGTGCAGGGGCAGAAATGGTAGAGGCAACACATTCAGGAATGTACAGATTTCTCTCGCAGCGTTCCTTATTTTCTGTCGACCTCTTTCTCGCCTCTCTTTCGTTGAAACATGTTAGCTTTTGTTAAGAATGGACCTCAACCCTTGCTCCAAATCCGAACCGAGACAAATCCGATGGAGCAAAGCGTCAGAGAAGCATGCGTGGCGTGAAATGGACCTCGGCGCCGACTCCTGCCTCCTGCGAGGTGATCACGCTGCCGCGGTGCTGCACCTGCACCTCTTGCACCTGACCTGACCTGCTCATCTTTCTTCAGCTCTGGGTATGTCTCAGATACACCGGCCATGCCTTCAACTTTTAATTAACTACACGCAACAACCACTGCACAGAGATTCATATGGCATTGATCCCCGTTCAGATTGCAAAACGTAAAAAGTAGTTTTAGATGAATAGTGTACTGGGAAGCGTATTCTGTGAGTGGGATGAATAGAAAAAACTTGTTTGAGAAGTATTTTTTTCTGAATCTGAACACAGCCAAGTCTTACTGCTTCCTGCTTCAATAATCAATGTTTACGTGCTCCCACTGCTCCTTTCATGCCTCTGCTCTTTTGCCACAGGCTTCGACCAGGAGCTGGAGCTCCGCTTGCCAACTGTTCGAACAGACGTCGTGCATATCGCTGCAGCCTCCAGTGACCTGTTCAGGCCTGTAACTTGAGTACCTGACCCTCTGGGCGGCCTTGTCCTCCTCCATGAACACTGATCTGTGAAACCCAATGACGACGATTCATAACAGTTTACCAATATCAGAGTGCTTTGCTTCCTCAATGAGTGAACGGTGGCACAGTTAAGCTTGGCTGGTAAGGAGCTGAATCCAGGTATATTATTCTCAGTTAGGACCCATCGGAGTTGAAGTATCCATTGTGCTACGCAGCTCAGCAGTGGCTCCAGTTGTGGAGTATAGGAGTGACAGAAAGGTTGCAGTGTCATTCACCCACGACCCAATGTTCACGATCGGGACAAGAAGGCCACGTGAGTCTAGGTTAAGAGCTCCTAGGTTAAAGGCTAGAGGCGACATGTTGTCGTCGTAGGATCAGTTTTGTTTTGTCCATATCTTTTTTATTCTGGTGAGAAAGGAACTCTCGGTGTCAGGACTGTTAGACTAAGCAATGTGTGGTTGCATATGTGTAGCGTTTATGGCTGCATGTGTGAGAGGTTGTATAAATATGTGACCAATGAGATCAATAGACTTCATCCCTTCACATTCTTTCAGTTTTCATGGTATCAGGGGGGTTATGATCCCCACTTCCGCACCACTAGCCGCCGCCGGTCCCCAAGACCGACGCGGCCTCGCCGTCGCTGAGCACCTCGCTCGCCGGCTCACCGTCGCTGGGCCTCGCGCTCGCCGGCCGCACGCGCGCCCCTGCGCCGTGTCTTCCCTCCATCGTTGGGCCAAGACTCGCCGGAGTACCACACGTGCGCCGCCACGACGTCCACGCCGCGCCGGCCGCCGATCTCGTCGTCACATCGCGCGCGCCCGCTGCCGGTCTCCTGTCTCCACCCCAACCATGGCGGAGACCGCGGCCCAGCGCGCCGCCCGGGAGGCGGCTGCCGCTGCCCGCGCTGAGGCCCTCGACGAGTACGAAGCCAAGTACGCCGACGTCCACGCCGCCGCCATCGCTGTCCTCAACATCAAGGTGCTCGTGCCCGTCGTCCTAGATCACGTCGCCAACAACTACACCCGGTGGCGCGCCCTCTTCCTCGTCGTCTTGGGCAAATATGCCCTCACCGATCACGTCCTCACCGATGTGGTCAACGATGATCGCCCGGCGTGGCTGCAGATGAACTGCACTGTCCTCACGTGGATCTACGGCACCATCAACCCCGACTTGCAGCAGTCCACGATGTTGAAGGAACCCAACGCGCGGGTCGCATGGGTACATCTGGAGGACGAGTTCCTCGGGCAGCGTGAGTCGCGCGCCCTCTTGCTGTCCGCCGAGTTCCGCACCGTCAAGCAAGGCTCCTCCTCCATAACGGACTTCTGCCGCCGCCTCGAGACGATGGCCGCCTCTCTTCGTGAGTTCGGCGACCCCGTCGGCGACCGCACCCTCGTCCTCACCCTGCTGCGCGGCCTCAGCGAGAAGTTCCGCCCTATGGTGACGAACATCAAGCTACGGCAGCCGTTCCCCAGCTTCTCGGAGGCGAGAACCCTGCTGCTCCTCGAGGAAATGGACCTCAACGACTTCGCCGGCGACGCCGGCACGTTCCCCAGCAGCACCACGCCGGCCGCGGGCGCACCGGCGCTCCTCGTGGGCGCGGGCTCCTCCAGCACCACATGGCGCCCCCCTGCCGGCGGCCCTGCTCCTCCTGACCGCAACCAGGGTGGCGCGCCCACCGGCCAAGGTAATGGCAACTAGGGCGGCCGCTCCGGACGCCGTCGCGGACGCAACAGGCAGCAGCAGCAGGGCGGGCAGCAGCAGCAGCAGGCGCCGCACGGGCAGCACCAGCGTCCGCCGGCGCAGTACCAGCCATGGGCGTACTGGGCACCGCCGCCGCCCGCTCCGGGGCCGATGTACAGGCCGCCTGCTGCTGCGTACATGGCCGTGCAGCAGCAGCAGCAGCAGGCGCCGCACGGCTACCAGGCAGCTCCACCCGGTTTCGGCGCGCCACCAGGCTTCGGCGCACCATCCGGCTACGGCTACGGGGTGCCCAGCTACCACGTCGCCCCGCCCCTGCCACAGCAGCAGCAGCCGTGGACGCCCATGCATGGAGGCAGCTTCGACACGTCCTCGCTCGCCAACAATTTCAGCACCATGACGCTCTCCCCTCCCGGCGCGGGCGAATGGTATGCTGACTCAGGCGCTGGCTCCCACATGGTCAACAACGCTGGTATACTCACCACCATTCACCCTCCCTCGTCATCGCATCCTTCATCTATCATTGTTGGTGATGGGAACTTGCTTCCCGTTACTTCCGTTGGATCACATTCCTTTTCGAACACTCGGCGTCCTCTTGTTCTTTCTAATGTTTTAGTTTCTCCAAACATTATTAAGAATCTGATTTCCGTTCGCCGTTTTACTACTGATAACAATTGTTCCATTGAGTTTGATCCCTTCGGCCTTTCTGTGAAGGACCTTCAGACACGGAGCGTGATCGCCAGGTGCAATAGCACGGGAGACCTTTACCCGTTCTTCACGCCATCCAGCACCACTGCCCTCACTGCTGCTGCATCTTCCACCACCCTATGGCACCGTCGTCTCGGTCATGTCGGTCATGAGGCTCTGTCCAAGCTCATTAGTTCCAATGCTATTCCATGTAATAAGCGCCATGATACTCATATTTGCCACGCTTGTCAGCTTGGTCGCCATGTGCGCCTTCCTTTTAGCATGTCAAACTCTCGTGCCTCGCACGCCTTTGATTTAATACATTGTGACCTCTGGACATCCCCAGTTGTTAGTGTGTCTGGCTACAAATATTATCTAGTTATCTTAGATGACAGCACACACTACACTTGGACGTTTCCTTTACGCCTCAAATCCGACACGTTTGGTACCATTACTCACTTTTTTTCTCATGTGCGCACGCAGTTCGGCTCCTCCATCAAGGTAGTTCAGTGCGACAACGGCCGAGAATTCGACCATTCCTCGGCCCGCACGTTCTTCCTCAACCATGGAGTCGTCCTTCGCATGTCCTGTCCCTACACTTCACAGCAAAATGGGCGGGCCGAACGCATTCTTCGCACTATAAACAATATTGTGCGCTCCATCCTTTTTCAGGCTAGTCTTCCTCCCATTTATTGGGCTGACTCCTTGCACACTGCAACATATCTTCTCAATCGTCACCCCACAAAAACACTAGACGGCCTCACTCCTTTCTTTTCCCTGTATGGCACGCAGCCCTCATATGATCACTTACGAGTTTTTGGTTGTGCTTGCTATCCCAACTTATCATCCACAGCTCCACATAAACTCTCACCTAGATCCACTCTGTGTGTGTTCCTGGGGTATTCCACTGACCATAAGGGCTATCGGTGTCTTGATCTTCACACAAACCGCATCATCATCTCTCGCCATGTTACTTTCGATGAGACGGTTTTTCCCTTCGCCGATATGTCCACCTCCCCCCAGGACCACACCACGTTAGAGTTTTTGGATGCTGATGATTCCTCTTCACCCGCTGGTGCGAGAGTTGTGCTTGCAGGTACCCGCCTACCCAGCAGTACCGCCCCGGCCATAGGCGGCCACGGCACGCCCACCAGCCCGGCCATGGGCGGCCCCGATGACCTCGCCTCAACCGCGCCTGGTGCTGCTGCCCCTGCGGACGGTCCGTCCCAGGCTGCTGCCAGCGGTGCCGGGCGCCCTGTCGGTCGCACCGCCAACACGGTTCCTGTCCAGCAAGCACCCGTCGTCAACGCGCATGGAATGCGCACATGCGGCAAGGATGGTTTCCGGCAGCCTGTTGACCGCCTCAACCTTCACGCGGCACCGCTGTCCCCTATGCCCTCCTCCGTCCGTGCTGCTTTGACTAACCCTGCCTGGCGCCGTGCAATGCAGGATGAGTTCGATGCTCTGCAGGCTAATAACACATGGACCCTGGTGCCTTGACCATCCGGTGTCAACCTTGTTACTGGGAAATGGGTTTTTCGTCACAAGCTCAAGTCTGATGGCTCCCTAGACCGTTACAAAGCTCGTTGGGTGCTCCGCGGCTTCACACAGCGTCCAGGTAGCGATTATGATGAGACTTTCAGCCCAGTGGTCAAACCAGCAACCATCCGCACAGTTCTTACTCTGGCTCTCTCTTATTCATGGCCTATTCATCAACTTGATGTGAAGAATGCATTTCTACATGGCATCTTGAATGAGACAGTATATTGTGTTCAATCTGCTGGTTTTGTTGACACCTCCTACCCAGATTATGTGTGTCGTCTGAACAAATCACTCTATGGTTTGAAGCAAGCACCCCGAGCCTGGCATCACCGCTTCGCGACTCATATCACTTCTCTTGGATTTATTGAGGCGAAGACTGACAGTTCTCTGTTCATATACAGCCGGGGTACTGATGTGGCATTTTTGCTTCTCTATGTGGATGATATTGTTCTCACAGCCTCCTCTACGAGTTTTCTTCAGCGGATCATACATGCTCTCCGCCAAGAATTCTCCATGACAGATATGGGGGCCCTTCACCATTTCCTTGGTGTCAGTGTGCAACGTCAGAGTGACAGCTTGTTCCTCTCACAGCGTCAGTATATTCTGGACATTCTTGACCGTGCTGGTATGCGTAACTGCAAGCCTTGCAGCACCCCAGTGGATACTCACTCCAAGCTTTCTGCCGATGGAGTCGCAGTCACCGACCCCTCCTCCTACCGCAGTATTGCTGGTGCTCTTCAGTATCTCACCTTTACTCGTCCAGATATTACTTATGCTGTTCAACAGGTGTGCCTCTACATGCATGATCCCCGGGAGCCTCATCTGGGCGCTATGAAGCGCATTCTTCGCTACCTTCAGGGTACCTTGGATCTTGGTCTTCATCTTCACCGGACCTCACCAGTAGATCTGACTGTCTACACAGATGCAGATTGGGCGGGCTGTCCTGACACGCGCAAGTCCACTTCTGGTTATGCGGTGTTTCTCGGGGACAATCTCATCTCGTGGTCATCCAAACGTCAGCCTACAGTGTCCAGGTCCAGCGCTGAGGCGGAGTATCGAGCCGTGGCAAACGGCGTTGCTGAAGCTTGCTGGTTGCGACAACTATTGCAAGAGCTTCAACATCCTCTTCGCCGAGCTACTGTGGTCTATTGTGATAACATCAGTGCTGTTTACCTCTCCAGCAATCCCGTCCAGCATCAGCGGACCAAGCATATTGAGATTGATTTGCACTTCGTCAGAGAGCGAGTCGCCCTCGGTGAAGCACGCGTCCTGCACGTTCCCACTACGTCTCAGTACGCTGACATCTTCACCAAAGGTTTGCCGACATCAGTCTTCACGGAGTTTAGGTCTAGTCTTAATGTTCGCGGTGCTCCCAGTTAAAACTGTGGGGGAGTGTTAGACTAAGCAATGTGTGGTTGCATGTGTGTGTAGCGTTTATGGCTGCATGTGTGAGAGGTTGTATAAATATGTGACCAATGAGATCAATAGACTTCATCCCTTCACATTCTTTCAGTTTTCAAGGACTCGGCGACGCTGAATACAAAGAAGGCCCTTGGTTCTATTCTATTCAAAGTTTCTAACGCATCCTCTGTCATGCGAACTTAAGCTGAGCAGTTTTTTTTTAACTGTTAAGCTGAGCAGTTGACGGGGTGGCAAGAGGAGATGGTACAGTGGCTGTTATAGTTCATGCAGAATGGTGCCATGATTCTGCTGGCGAGGGGAGGCATCATTATAAAATCACGTTCCCGAGTCCTATCCGCTCAGTATTCAATTGTCATTAGGCTTCAAGATGTGGCAAAGTCCTGCAAATTTTAAAGGATAACATCAGAGCTCCATGCCTGTCAGTCTGCTTGACGGCCTCCTCCATTGACGTCATCATCACTTGTCACTTGATAGTCCCCTGACCTAAACGGCAACACTTAATTCACAACACCAGCTTCACCATGTTCTGGAGAAGTGGAGAGCGGGAAAATATAAAAATGCTGCGCTGACCGCTGACCGGTGACGAGGGCTCGATCTGAAACCGCGCGGCGACGTCCAACAATGATCGCGCCCACTCCGCCACTCCGAGGTTTAGAAGCCGGCCCCACGAGGCCGAGAGGCACCTAATTGGCATCAGCACACAAGATGATTACTCTATTGTGGAGTGAGTCTCCGATCACGTGGCCCAAGACCCTACCATGATCCAAGCGTGATTACAAAAATGGAGGAATTTCGTGTCACCAGTTCGAAAGCACATGGGGCCAGTGTAAAACTGCCAATACGTATATCACGGTTACAGCAGCATGACCAAAAAATTTTCAATGCTAACATTTTCTTCGAAATGGAGAATGAATGCTAACCTTTGACCCGCTTAAACAATCGCGCTGTAATAACTGCAGGGCCTTAACAAATCGTTTCACTAATCACCACGCTCTGTCCATTTCTCTCTTCCTCCTTGCAATAAAGTCTTGCTAGCTCGATGCACGAGCTCCTTTGTTTGTTTTTCTATAGGAAAAGCTCGCTTGGATTTGCCAGCCAGTAGTATATAAAATGTGCGGATCTCGTCGAAACAAAGTCAATTCTCCTAAAAAATTTATAGTAATGTTGCTTTTAGTGCATGACAAATCGAATAGACTAGAATTCTTATGTTAATACTAAATGTTAAGTGTTGTCCTAAACGACTTTTATTTACCAGTATGGAGGGAGTAGAGCCCAAGTACGGATTGTCAACAGAGAGATACGCCCATATTCGCGCATATCAAGATGTCACTGGGAATTAGGAACAGACTCACAGCCCCCGCATCATGTTGACCAGTTAACCCGCTTACCGGTGAAATCAGTGTTTATATTCTGGAACTATCCAAAACGTCTAAACAACTCCCCTTATATTGGTTTTATGCATGTACTATTCTCTTAACCTACATGATATTACACTTGGACAGAAGATGTTTTTTTCCCGCAAAAAAAAAAGACGATGTATTTTTTTTTTCCAAAACAGTTCTAGGCATGTCTGGCAACAACCAAATCAAAGTTAGGGACGAGATCAGAGCAATGAAAAAAAAACAACAAGGATGAGGATGGCCATGGCAAGGATGGTTTGGTCAGTGGAGTTCGTTGTGGACGACGAGGTGTGCTGCGATTGTCGATGGCTGTGGTTATACATCGTTGCCACGTCATCCTCTATGTGTAACGCTAAAATCATTTTAGGACCCATAAAGTAGTCATTTTAGGAGGGAAAGTAAAATAACAAACAAAAATGTAGAATCATATTGCTGTATTATATGTGGTGTACAATAACTGAAAATGCAGGCACAGCAAATGCCGACCGTTTATCAGTAGTATCATTGCATCCCAAACCAACATTTTCATGCAGCGGAACAATGCGTCGCCTGCTGTATCCCCAGCCAAATCATACTACGCCGCTTCGATCGTATCCCTGATGGTCCTTGTGTGATCCTTCAGCACCCGAAGACAAGTCGATGCTCACCTCAATAAGTGTTCTGTTGGTCTCGGCACAGTTCATGGCATAGGAGCAGCAAGCAATTGTTGGTGAGGCCTGCTCCGAATTGAAGTCCCCCGTTCGTGCAGTGCAGGCCACATGCCAAGTTTTCGCTGCAGATTTCTGCTCCTTTGCCGTTCCTTCTTCAGGTTTGTCTTTTCGTACTGTGCAAAAAGGGTGGCGCCAGAGCAAAAACATTTCTGCATTTGTTGGTGACTTGGTGCCGTGCTGCTGAAACTCAAACCTGTATCTGTTCGTGGTCGCAGTCACAATTCACAAAAAAACAACACTTCTGCTGTACGTCGTACGTTCGCTGCATAGAAATAGACACGGGTAAGTCGTTATTTACCAAGAACAGATGCGTCAGATGCGTCATCTGCTTCATCTCCAAGCAATCTCCTGGGATCGGTGCGCTCAACCAACATCGCAGCAAGCGAAAATGACAGCATCAGACAAACACGTGACGACAGCCCAACGCACAGATAGGAGATGGAGATCACACGTACAGGGATCGCTGCTGCAAATAGGATTTTGCATAGAAAAGGATCCAAAACTACCCAACCGGCTACTCGACTAGTATCACTTGAGCACAATGCAGCGTTGAAGCCTGGAGCAAAGAAGATCTACAATCTTGTACTGAAAACGCACGCAAGCTTCTGCGCCGATGATCATCATTTATGCATATGCGTGGTGTGGCCGCCGGCTGACCATATCAACTTTGAGAGATTCTCTGAAGCCAAAGCAAGGGACTACCGGTACAAAGAGAATGATTTGAACGAGAGCAGAAATTATGTGCGTTAGCCTTCACCGCCGTCAGGAGGCAGAGCTGCAATGCCATGATGGTACTGGTGCTGGCCCACTGCATAATCAGGGGTTCAGGATAACCATTGGGATGGCTGGTGGAGTGGTTCAGTGATCTGATGCTGGAGCCATGGATTCAGCATTGGATACCCTTAATAACTATATTAAAGAACCTTCAACCACTCTATCTTGTGAAGACCTATCTGCCGGTGCTTCTCAACGAAATTGCAGGTCTGATTTTTTTTTTTTTTTTGAGAAACAAATGCAGGTCTGATGAGATGAATGGAGCTTCGTCCCAGCCCAGGGTTGCACCTCCAGGAGAGAACAATTAAGGAGAATTCGGCCCAAACTTGTTTGAAATTAGCCCATTATGACCGCAGCTTGAAACCCACCAAACTCGGCCTGGTTTTCTAAAAAAAATCGGCCTCCAACGTTCGTTCATCACCGCAACTTTGAAGCCCAAGAGGCCAAGACGTTCCCAGCCAGCAAGCAGCGCACACAGAGGGAGGCGTTGTGCGGCCCTGCAGCGTCTCGTTGGGCAGTGTCCATCAGCGCGTTGGATGCAGGGGCTTCCAGACGGACGGTGCTATCTGAGGCTCTGACGTCTCTCAGTTTCCCGGAATGTGATCAGCCTGGTCTTATTCTTAATTTCCCGTCTGCAACAGAAATCCCCACGCAAAACCCTCGTCTTCTCGTCTCTTTCCCTCGGGCCTCGGCGGTTGCGGCAACCCCCCTCGTCTTCTCGTCTCTTTCCCTCGGCTGCGCCGGCGCCGGCGCCATGGCTAACCAGAATCCTTCGGCGTTCGTCCACGTGGACGCCCGCGCGGCGGCCGGCGCGATGAGCCGCGGCCAAGATCCGCACGCGCTGGACCGGGGAACCAGCGCCGTCCTCTACTACCTCTACACGTCCCTCCCCGACCTGCCCGTCTCCGCCGACGCCCGCCTGTCCGCGCTCCCGGCCTCGCCCTCCGCCAAGGGCACCGACCGCATCAGCGCCCTCCCATCCACGGTCCTCCGGGAGATCGTCTCCCGGCTCCCCATCAAGGATGCGGCGCGCACCTCGGTGCTATCCAAGCGCTGGCTGCCGGTCTGGCTTTCCGCCCCGGTCGCCATCGACGACACCACCCTCCGCCCTCGCGCCCTGGTGGGCCGGGCGCCCGTGCGTGCCGACTCGCCGGTCCTCGCCGCCGCCGTCACGCGCATCCTCGCCGCGCACCCGGGGCCCTTCCGCGCCGTCTACCTCGTCCGCAGCTACATGGACGGGCACCAGCAGCAGCTCGCGCACTGGCTCCGCCTGCTCGCCGCCAAGGGGGTGGATGAGCTCGTCCTCGTCAACCGCCCGTGGCCAATCGACATGCCCCTCCCCGCCACGATCCTCAACATCACCACCCTCACCCGCCTCTTCATCGGCGTCTGGAAGTTCCCTGACACGGCGGGCCTCCCGCGTGGCGGCTGCGGCGGTGGCGCGGCCTTGTTCCCCCACCTTCGCGAGCTCATTGTCTGCTGCGTTTCCATGGAGAACCGAGATATGGATTTCCTCCTCGCCGGGAGCCCCGTCCTGGAGACCCTTGGCATACAAGGGTACAAGAAGGTGGCGCTGTGTCTCCGACTTGTCGGCCAACGCCTCCAGTGCGTGCAGATCTGCCTGTCCGTTGTGGAGACCATCACCGTGGTTGACGCACCACTCCTTGAGCGGCTCATCCTTTGGGAACCTCTCGATGACTCTTGCGTCAGGCTCAAGATTGACCGTGCCCCCAAGCTGCGCTTACTGGGATACTTGGAGCCCGGAACTTACACTCTGGAGATGCGCAACACCGTCATCAATGTAAACTCGCAATCCAACTTTCAATTTGTTAAGTTCAGGTGCATGTGTAAATGGTCAATTGTTAGGTGATCTTTCTTGTATGTTTCATTCACTGCGTGCATTCCAGACCAGGAAATTGGTGAGCCCAAGCACCATGGCCCCAAGCGTGAAGGTCCTGGCTCTAAGCGTGCGTTTTGGAGTCCGCAATGACGCAAAGTTGTTGCCTTGCTTCCTCAGATGCTTTCCCAATGTAGAAGCGCTGCATGTTGTGGTAATATTATTCATCATATCATACTAGCATGAATGCATGATATATTTATTGTAATGATGCTGCAGCATGACCCATCGCTAACTGATTAATATTCACCTGTTGGTTTGTTCAATTCGCAGTCAGAGAAAACTGTTGAAGCCACTGGCAAGCTCAACCTCAAGTTCTGGCAGGAGAATGGTCCCATTGAGAGCATGCAGTCCCACATCAAGTTGATGAGTTTCCGTGAATTCCGAGGAGACCGAAGTGAGCTTGACTTCCTCAAGTTTTTCATGAAGAATGCGCGGGTGCTGGAGAAAGTGGAGATTATGTCAGCCAGTGGATGTTTCACTTCCGTACATGAGCTGCAGTCCAAGGTAGCGGCTTTGGATCCTGACAATTGGGCTAGTGACGACTGTTCCCTGGCGGTTTACATAGGATCTGAAGGTTCTGATATTTGGAACTTTCGAAGAGGACTTGATGTTTCTGTTGATGATCCTTTTGCGCGCTACTGAAGTCAAGCAAAGCTTCATTCCTCTGGATGTAGTTAGGTTTCTCTTGCCGTATCTAGTATCTAGCTTGTTTGTGTTCTGTTGCAGTATCTAGTATCTGCATACAAGACAAGCTTGTTACCTCTGGAAGCTTGATCCTACTAGCATGTTTAGCTGTGAGTATCTAGTATCTGCATACAAGACAAGCTTGTTACCTCTGGAAGCTTGATCCTACTAGCATGTTTAGCTGTGAGTATCTAGTATCTGCATACAAGACAAGCTTGTTACCTCCGGAAGCTTGATCCTACTAGCATGTTTAGCTGTGAGTTCCTAAGATACTACTGGTGTTATCGTCTTTCACTTAGTTCACCAATGTTTTTCAGGTTCTTGCTCTTTGTCTTTTGGATGAAACCAGTTTATTAGAATCCCACGTTTTACTTCTTCAGTTTGATAAGATTATAAGCTAATGATGTCCGACCATGAATCCTAATGATCTTGCACAGATGTAACGGGCCCATGATTATCTAGCTTCGCCTCTTGTACTATTGTGTTTGGTACTGCCCATGATTATTCAGCTTTCCATGATCAATGAAGCCTGGGGATGGAGGTCAGCATTCTACTTGGGAGTCCCAGCCTCCCCTATGGTGGTGCTGCAGCGGCAGTCTGGTCAGGCCATCCGCGACCGAGTCTGAATCGAACAATGGAGTCGAATGTAACTTGATGCTATATTTTTAAGCAGGGCTAATTCTTTATTTGGAAGTTGGAACACAGTCAAAATCCTGAATTTTTCAGAAGGAAGTTCCTTCTGAAATACAGGTATGTTTCTTGCTGCCTTGTGCCAATGGATTGAATGAAGGTGGGCAGCCAACTACCTGAAACGCAAAATAGTCTGCTAGATATGATAGGCGGTGTACATGAAAAAAGTTTTAACTGAAATTATGGCCAAATGAGTCTTGTGCTGATCTCAAGTTAGTAAACTTATGATAGGAAGCAGGGTTCAATTTATTGTGCTGGAATAGCGGCTTAGCCGGCTACGAAAGAAGTTCTACTCTATACTTGATTCCATTTTTATTTACCTATGTTTCAGATTTTTCCCATGTTAATTTATTTCTATAACCTGGAGAAAAGAGTGCCTCCGCAGGGCCGGCTGTAAACCAATACATATGGTGGCTCTTTCATGGAGTGTTCCAAGTCCAAGATGTTTTTTTTTTTGAGAAACCGGGGTTGATTTCATATATTATACATTCCCAATCTTACAAAGACATCCTTGAAACATACAAAAATTACAATCCAATCTTGATAGTAGTCCAAGATGTTGCAGGAGACCATTAAGGAGAGTTGGACCCAGACTCGGCCTGCTTTTCTAAAAGAAAAACAAATTTGGCCTGCAATGTTCATCACCACAACATGAAGCCCAAGCAGACCGTTCCCAAATTGGGGGCCTCAGAAGAAGCATTCGCGTCCGTGAATCCGGGCCACGGGCCATCGCGCATCCGGCCGACACGGCAGCGCGCCCCGACAGCCGGAGCCAGGAGCCCAGGACGCAGTCCAAAAGAGAGAGAGCACGAGGAGAGGAAGACAAGCCGAACCAAGCCAAGCGACGAGACGAGAGGTCCTGCCCCTGCAGCAACAGCAAGTAGATCGACGTGGAGCTAACGAGTCCACGTCCACCGGCGGGGCCCGAGGGGACTGGGGAGCAGCCCTGTCGGGCACCAACCAGCCAAAGCCCTGCGCGTCCCCGTTTCATATTCGCCATTGCCAGGGCGACGGGCGCCGACGCCATGGATCTAGCCTTAGCTTCGTTCCGGCTTAAACAACGCCAGCCCGGTCTGCTGGCGCATGTGAGTGCCGCGACGTTCCCATCTGTTCTCTACATGGGGCGTCGAACGGATCATCAACTGACCACCGGTGGCGCGGCGAGCCTGTGGCTGGCCAAGCTAAGCGCAGTATCTAACGTGCCATCGACGCACTGGTGCCTCGTGCGAAAACCGCGTCCGGCAGGTCGTTGCTGCTGCGAGTAATGTCTCCCACTGCAGGTAGCGCCCGGCCGTGTTCACGGTTGTCTTGTTTTTAGAACCAGGCCTGCAAACATTCTTCGAAGCTTCGAACGGAAATCGCGATCAGTTAACCATTGGGGGGGGGGGGGGGGGGGGGGAACGTGAGCTGCTTCGGGAGATGGATGTGTTCTTCAACTCCTACCCGTCTTCATGAATCATGCATGCATGATGCATTGGAACCTCAACCTGCAAAAAGGCATCTCTCTGTTGCCCACGTCGCAGCATGTAGGGTATCACATGACGACTGACGAATCTCGCCATGGCAATGCGCGATGCACATGATGATGCCCATCGCCAGGAACGCGAAGCCCCGGGGAGCCCGGGCGTTTGGGGTTCTTTCTAAAACTGGGCCGGCGTGGGGAGAGCGAGTAGAAAAAGCGAGCAGGAATCGGGAATCCACACCGACTCAGCCGAACTCACGCAGCGCACGCCGTGGCAGCAGAGGGGGGTCGGAGCTGGAGGCTGGAGGTGTCCGGCCGGCGCGTGCTCCCCCTGGGCAAGCGCAGGCGTCCAGCTACGCTCCTCGCGGACGCACAACCGTCACCAGAGAAGCATGTCTCCGGCAAGGGGCAGAGGTGACACGAGCCGGGACCCGACAGCACGTGACCTGGGAGCGGCAAGCTGTGAAAAGGGGAATTGTTTTTATCTCATGATCCTCTGGCCTCGACAGTAGGCGAATACGAGTAGGCCAACGACGACAGTAACATTCAGGTGACAGGACAACAAGAGGTAACCAATGGATTGGATACAACAACTACTTTTTTCTAGTACAGATCAGATTCAAGTTCAGTATTGCCCTTCGGTTTAGCTGTAGACAACCTGCACCATTTGGATCGGTAGGGACAAGCCGTAGAGATTATAATACATGGTTTTCTTCTTCCGCGGCTGGAGCCATGGATGGGCGATCAAATTCTTTAGCGGATTCGCCGATGCAGCACTAAGCATATTCTCACATCCTGCCTGCATAGAGCAACATACGAATTTTTTCCCCTCAATCTACCAGATGCTTCTCCGGAGCCTGGATAGGGCAGAGGACGAAGACTTTGAGGGAGAATACCGCATCAGGATTCGAGCGGTTGTTGGCAAGAACACGACGGCCAAAAAAAAAAAAGTTGCGACTTTTGCAATTTATGAACGCGGAACGCCGGGGTTCAAATCTCTTGATAGATGCTATCGAACGAACAGATTTGACTCCAGGAGGGTACTATATTTCCTATATGTACAACTGATTTTGTCCTGACATTCAGGCTAAACGAAACTATGAAATTTGAATTCCAATGGTTCGGACATCAATCAGAAGCTCGGGCTCAGGATGTTGAGCAAGGACACTCTGGTGTTCACCAGCGCTCGGAACACCTTCTCGCCGCTGCCGTCGACGCTGGCGATGCAGCGCTCCAAGTTCTCGTGGAGCTCGAGCGCCGCCCTCCGCGCCCGCTCCTCGGGCTTCATGCGCGCCTCGGACCGGAGCTGCACTGTGGAGGACTCGTCATCTTCGTCGCCGCCGCCGCCGTTGTGCTTCTCGGCGGACCGCCGCTTCGCCCGCGACATCCAGCGCACGAGGTCGGCCACCCACCATATCCGGTGGTGGTGCCCGGTTCTCGGCGCGTCCGACGACGACGAGCCGGCGAGCTTCGCGGGGACGACGGTGGCCCAGCACGGCGTGGATGCGACCTCGACGCGGGCGGAGGCGGCGGAGTTGGAGAGCGTGGCGAGGCCGGAGAAGACGGCCGCGGAGCCGGACGCGACGGCGACGGTGGCGTCGACTACGGCGGCGGCGAGCGCCGCGGTGTCGCCGGGGAGGTCCTCCTCCTCTTTGGGGAGCGGAAGGGGGGGCTTGGACGCCACGGCGCGCACGGCGGAGGCGAGGCGCGTGAGGTCGCGCCCGGCGCGGCGCTGCGCGCGGGACGCGGACCCGAGCCTGGCCGGGTCGCCGGCTCGCCGGCGGAGCGCGGCGTGGGTCTCGGCCTGGAGCGAGGCGAGCGCGACGAGCGCCTGGCGGAAGCTGCCGTGGGCGTCGGCGAGGACGAGGAAGTCGTCGAGGAGGCGCTCGGCGAGCGGAGGGCAGCGCGCGAGGCGGCGCAGCGGCTCCTGCGCCTGCGGGTGGTGGAGGAGGTTGGAGAGCGAGACGAGGACGCGGCACACCTGCGAGGCCGCGGCGGAGACGGACGACGCCGTGGGTGCCACCGTGGAGGGCGGGGACTGGCCGATCACGAGGCGGAGCGCGGCCACGTCGTCGTCGAGCTGGCGGAGCAGCGGGTGGAAGCGGCAGGGGAGGCTGGACGAGCGGACGCGGTACGCGGCCAGCTTGTCGCTGGCCGTCGCCAGCGCAAAGAAGCCGCCGTCGGCTGCCGCGGGCTTCGGTGCCGGGAACGAGATGGTGCGGCGGTACCCGGCCATCATGGAGCGCGTCTCGGGGCGGTGCGCGGGCGCGTGTCGCGGCGAATCCGACGCCTTTTTTCTTGCCGTGCCGAGTGGCGAGGCGGAGCCGGGGGGGTTTTATAGGTGGAGCGCCCAGGACCTGGGAACGCGCGGGGAAGGCGTGCGTGTTGCGTTGCGTAGCCTCGCGTTGGGCTTGGCCGGCCGGGTGGCTTTCAGTGCAGGGCATCGACGGGCATCCGCATCCCCATCGTGCGTGCAGGGTGCCGTGCGTGCGTGCGTTCGGCCACATTGACTGGCGCGTTGCCGTCGTGCAGTCACGGGCTGCTCCGCCTAGTACGTTTTCACACGGTTTAACCTTCAGGGCGGATCCTGCCGAGCCTTTCTGGGGACACCGACACGCCCGGATCACCCGTAGCAGGCGGGGGGAGTGGCGGACAAGGGTCCACGCCGGAGGCCGGAGTCCGGCGTCCGCACTCGATGTGCGCCGTACGACAACCACGCCGGCGCATCATATGTGCGGTGACTACGGGGTAACCCGGGAGCAGAGGAGGAGAGGCAGGGGATGCGACGCCAGGTGCTCGTTTGTTCAGGGCTCCAGGCCCCATCGTGACGGTGCCGGCGCCCAGTGCCAAAGGTTGTTCAATCATCTTCTTGCCAACAGTAAGCAATGGGCCATAACCATAACCGTCAGGTTCCTAGTGGAAGAGTTGAAAGCCGTTCCTTAATGTTCTATTGTTCTCTGCAGAAAAACTTGCTTTGTCATCGGGGCTTTTGCTTAAAAAAAATTGGGCGTTGTAGTTGGAACTCTCATAGATTAAGATGTTAACATTTCTAGTGCCAGCAAGTATCTTTATCTACATCAGGACGGTTACACCAACCCAGCAAAACTAGAACACCCATCGCCATCAACCTCAACCCAATTGGCAACGTAACTTGGAGGGCATAGTGACAACTGACACGCATGTCAACACCTCTTTTTATCTTGGAACCTTTTTTTTCCCTTTTTATGTGGTTTTTGTTCCTAGATTAGTCTTGCTGCTCTTTTTTCTTTCTCCTTTTGTGACCTTATTTTATTTTTTAATATATATCTAGTAGGGGCATGTCCCTCCTGTTCATTAAAAAAACACCTTCCTAGATGACGGCCACAGAGTTCCAAACCCGGCTCTTCAAAAACCTTGCCGTTACTATTTGCATATAGGGTTTATCTTCCTGATTTTTAATTAATGGGTTGTAAATGTGCGATTGTGCCCAACGTGGTTGGATATTTGTCCTATTACCTTCGTCCCACAACACTTGTCGTTCTGGGTATTATTAGGGTGTCTAGGTTCATATAATCTTTTATAAACTGGACAGATGCTTCTTGTCTAGATTCATTGGCATAGTATCATCAATGAATCAGTCCAAAACACTATTCATTTTGACGTTTTAAAATATATAGCTTTTGATATATATTTTTTGATGAAAAACTTTTGATATATATGCACCTATATATATACTTATGTCTAATGTCTAGATACACAGTATTTTGGGACAGGTGGAGTAGAATAAGTAATTTGGTATGAACCATCTCACAGTCACAGCATGTAGTACCATTTTTCTACATCCAAGTGCAGAAGGTGTGCATGTGTCTGCTGTGTTTAGTTCACAAAAGTACTTTTTATTTTCTATTTATCCTCCTCACAGAACACGCATCTCAAAATTACTTTTCACCTTTTCTATTCATCCTCCTCACATAACACGCATCCCAGAAAAAAATACTTTTTCTACCCTCAGCTAAACACAGCAAGCTATCCCTTGTAAACAGGAAAGAAATTGTCACCAAACTCACAGCTCTCCAACATTCTCTGAAGATGCTCCATAAAGTTGCCTCGAGAACACTAATTCAGCAAAATATTCTCCGTGGTGCCGGGCTGCTGGCTCTCTTGGTGCGGGTACGCTGCATGTTGGATTGGTGGGCAGCGCTGTATATTCTCCTGCCCCCTGGGATGCTCACAGCACGAAACAAATGGACACAACACACACAATCCAGGCAGTCACTGCTCGGTGGCCAGTAGTAGTCAAGCACTCAAGCAACCTGCATTCTAGCCAAGCCTCCTCTCAAGTCCAGCGATGCGTCGTCGCTGCTTTGTACACAATTGTGAAGCATGCACATCCAGTGGTTCACATCATAAGCCAACTTGTTAGGCCATTCGAAGCACCGATAGATGCACTACATGCTGCGCCCCTGATCAATACCTTGCCACGTGAAGCACGAGAAGTCGTTTTGTCGGGTACCTACAAAAGGGGTACCCCAATCTAGGCCCAAAACTACTTGGCATCAAGGCCCACAACGACATTAACCTGGCTCCACGGCCCAACAAAGGCCCGCCATCGCTACGGGTTCTCGGCACCCATCCAGCTCGAGGGAAACAACCACCCTCGAGCGGGTGGTTTCCGTCTCGTTCGAGGCTCGGCGGCCTCGAGGGCGACCCCCACCCTCGAGCGGATGGTTTCCGTCTCGTTCGAGGGTTGGTAAGCTCGAGCTTGCGATCCAAGCTCGAGCCGGCCACGCCAGGAACAACGCCCAACGCTCTGCAACCCATCAGAGTCATCATGACGCGGTCAAAAAGCAGGGATCACTGCTCCACGCCATCTCCCACTCCCCGGAGAAGACATCGGTCAAATCCATTCGCAACAGTGAACTCTGAGCGCCATGCTGCACGCCAGACCTAATCTTGCCAGCAGCACTGTGCCAACCACTCCTTTGACTTTGCCACCCTCGAAGGCAGCCTCGAAGGAGACCATGGAAAGCCGTGCGCAAGACACCACCCTCGACGCCGTGAGCGGTCACGAGAGGGAAGGACGATACGTCAGCCCCTGCCATGTCGTCAGCGGAGTTGGAAGGCGCGATTCCCGCTCGCGCACAGTACGCGGCATGGACGAACAGTGCACTTAGCGACAAACACATGTACTCGCACCCCGCTCCCCTTGGTCTATAAAAGGGGAAGGGAAGCCCATGCGAAGGGCAACGAGAAGAGCACGAAACCACGCAAAGAGCATAAGTCTCACAAACAATCGCAAACACCATAGCCAGGGACTTAGGAGCTCATCTCCTTCTCCCACCTTGCTTGTAAACCCCTACCACAAGCAACACGTAACCCGGTGCATCGCACCACTGCTGGACGTACGGCCCAGAGGCCGGAACCAGGATAAAACTCCGTCTCTCACTCTCGCCATCAGGGAAACGAGTGGTTAGCACCGCAATCACTCGTCGGTGCCGGTGCGACCAAATCAGGCACCGACAGTTGGCGCGCCAGGTAGGGGACCAGCGCTGCGCTGCTCTCATCCCCGATGGCGAACTCCGGCGAAGGACGGCCTCCGCTGGGCGAGAGCAATCTGCTCCCAGCGGGGCAGGAAATCCGGTTCGGGAGCCTGAGGTTCCAAACATGTGGCGATGATTACCACATGCGCATCCTCCAGGAGGATCCCAGCGACCGGCCGGAGCTTCATCACCAGCCTCCGGCGGCACCGCGACGGCGGAGTCGTCCCGGACCTCGCGCACGACGAGCGCGCGCCGCGAGGCGTGTCGTCGACGTCGGCGACCCCCGTCCCACAAGGGAAGAGGGCGTCCTGCAGTCAGGGTCACAGGAGAGGGTTGCCCCCTTCCTCCCAGAACCCATGTCTGCGCCACGCGCTACGACGACACATTTCTATCCCTACGGGCTACGCAACTCCGCGGATGCGTACGCCTCCTCCATCCGCACTACTATGAGTGCGTATGGCGACCAACCTGGTTGCCACCCCGTCTCCGAGGAAGACTTCGCCGACCCATTGCCCGCCGTTTCCCGCATAGAGTCCAATGATGGACACGCATTTACGCGTACACACCTTGGTTGGGACTACTCGGGTCTCCGCGACCCAGAGGCTTTCATTGCCTTTCAAACAACGGCGGATTACTGCTTCGGATATTCCGATGATGAGTATGACCCAACCAAGGAGTGTTTCGTCATCAACGACGGACAACTCAGCGAGGGATCGACGTCCGACGACGACGGCGGAGGTGACGACCAGGGGGACAACGATGGCATGGATCCGATAGGCGCGCAGCCATCGGACCCATCAGATCACTCTCCTTCCGAGGACGAGCGGGATCCGCGCCACCGACCGCGAACTAGTGGTGACATTTCACCACCGGCGCGCTCCGACCACGAGCCGGCCAAACAAGGCAACGAGCACGGCACGGACGCCCGACACGCAGGACGAGTGGCTCAGGCCCGCATCCTTGCTGAGGGCAGAGATGACGAGCTCGCTCCCAGGACAAGCCAAAAGCTCATCGCGGCGGCAGCGCTGCTCCGAGCCATGCCGGAGGCAGCCACCCCCGAAGGGCGGAAACTGCACCTCGAGGCTCAGAAGCTGGTCGAGCATGCTGCCCGACAGCATGACGAAAGCTCGGCCTCCCGCCTTCGACGCTCCTCAGCCTCGAAGGGCGAACGAGGAGGGGAATCCTCGGTACGCTCACCCGGCCCAACGGCAGGGCGCGAGCGCAATCCCGGGGCAACTCCCGCCGCGACACGGCGCGACGCCACGCCAGCAAACCACGTGCGCTCGAAACACGAACGTTTCTAGTAAGGGAACCCGCGAGGTCACGCCTCCGGGACACCCGTGGCACGGACGATGATGGCGACGCTCGCAATACCCTGAACGAAATCAGGCGGCGAGAGGGAGCCTGGACCCACCAGCGCGGGCGCAACGACGTAGGGCGGAACTGGGATGCGGCCCCAGAGCCAGCGGGCACGCGGGTGTTCAGCTACAACATCCGCACTGCCCCGATTCCCCCCCGCTTCCGACAGCCTACCACCATCACCAAGTACTCTGAGGAAACGGACCCCAGGGTATGGCTCAATGACTACCGCCTAGCGTGCCAGCTCGGCGGCGCCACAGACGACGCCATGATCATCCGCAATCTGCCACTCCACCTGGCAGATTCCGCGCGGACATGGCTCGAGCACCTGCCCCCGAACCGGATCCGCGACTGGGACGACCTGGTCGAGACCTTCGTGGGAAATTTCCAGGGCACCTACGTGCGCCCTGGAAACACGTGGGACCTTCGGGGGTGCTGGCAGAAACCTGGCGAGTCGTTGAGGGATTTCATCCGGCGCTTCTCCAAGCGCTGCACCGAACTTCCCAACATCACCGATCACCAAATCATCCACTCTTTCCTCGAAAGCACCACCTGCTATAGCTTGGTGTGCAAGTTGGGGAGGAGCCCACCCCCCGACGCAAACCGGCTATTCGAGGTGGCCTCGAAGTACGCTTGGGGGGAAGAGGCGGCCAACGCCATCTTTAACGACAAAAAGGGGAGGCGCCCTGAAGGGGCATCCGCGGAGGATGACAAGGCGAAGGGCCCCTCGAAGAAACGAAAGCACGGCAAGAAGGGAAAGAAGCCTCGGACCCCCCGCGGGACAGGCGACGTCGAGGACGAGGCCCTCGCGGTCGACCCTAACCACAAGGGACCTTGAGGTCCTCCGCGTGGTGGGGGCGTTTTCGACGACCTCCTCAAGAAGCCGTGCCCTTACCACAAGACCGCAGTCGCTCACACCCTCGAGCAGTGTGAGATGCTGCGGAAGTTCTACAACCGCATCCCTCGAAAGGATGGCGGTCCGCCCAAGGATGGTGGAGCCAAGGATGACGACGGATATCCCGAGGTGGAACACGTGTTCTTCATCACGGGAGGTCCTGTGGCTAACTTGAAGCCTCGGCAGCGGAGGAGGGAACGCCGAGAGGTCATGCTGGTCCGCCCAGCGACCCCCTCGTACCTCGACTGGTCATCGGAGACCATCTCGTTCGGTCGCGAAGACCATCCCGACCATATCCCGAACCCCGGGCAGTATCCTCTCGTCGTCGACCCCGTCATCGGCAACACGCGCTTCTCCAAGGTGCTCATGGATGGCGGCAGCAACCTCAACATCCTGTACGCTCCAACTTTGGAGCTTATGAGGATCAGCACCAACGAGCTGCGGCCCAACAAGTCCTCCTTCCACGGGGTCGCGCCCGGAAAGCGCGTCCAAACCCTCGGGCAGATCGACCTGCCCGTCTGCTTCGGAACCCCGGCAAACTTCCGCAAGGAAGTGCTCACCTTCGAGGTCGTGGGCTTCAAGGGAGCCTACCACGCCATTTTGGGAAGGCCGTGCTACGCTAAGTTCATGGCCATCCCCAACTACACCTACCTCAAGATGAAGATGCCAGGGCCTCACGGAATCATCACGGTCGGTCCGACGGTCGAACATGCCTACGTGTGCGACATCGAGAGCATCGAGCTCGCGGAGGCTCTCGCCCTCGATGAGACCCTCGTGGCGGATCTGGAAGCGATCGTCAACACGCTCCCTGATGCCAACGAACAGCAGCAGGGGAGTTTCGCGCCCGCTGAGGACACCAAGACTGTTCCCCTCGACCCCGATAGCTCCGACGGCAGGGTGTTGAGGATCAGCTCTTCCCTCAGTGACAAATAGGAAGTGGTGCTCGTCGACTGCCTCCGCGCTCACTCAGACATCTTCGCGTGGAGCCCCTCGGACATGCCAGGCATTCCGAGGGAGGTCGCCGAGCACTCTCTTGATATCCGCCCCCACTCCAAGCCAGTCAAGCAACGTCTCCGCCGTTTCGACGAAGTGAAACGGCGGGCGATCGGTGAGGAGGTACGCAAGCTTTTGGAGGCCGGATTCATCAAGGAGGTGTTTTACCCCGAGTGGTTAGCAAATCCTGTGCTAGTGAAAAAGAAAAGTGGAAAGTGGAGAATGTGTGTAGACTACACCAGCTTGAATAAAGCGTGCCCAAAAGTACCATTTCCCTTACCACGTATAGACCAAATCGTGGATTCCACGACGGGATGCGAACTTTTATGTTTCCTTGATGCGTACTCTGGCTACCATCAGATCAAGATGAAGGAGTCCGACCAGCTCGCGACTTCTTTCATCACTCCTTTCGGCATGTACTGCTACGTTACGATGCCCCTTCGGCCTTCGAAACGCCGGGGCCACGTATCAACGCTGTATGCTCCACGTCTTCGGGGATCATATAGGTCGTATCGTAGAAGCGTATGTCGACGACATTGTCGTAAAAACCAGGAAGGCGGACGACCTGGTGCGCGACCTCGAGGTCGTGTTTGGCTGCCTCAGGGCGCACGGAGTAAGACTCAACCCCGAGAAGTGTGTCTTCGGTGTGCCTCGAGGCATGCTCCTGGGTTTCATTGTCTCCGAACGAGGCATCGAGCCCAACCCCGAGAAGGTCACGGCCATCCAACAGATGGAACCGATCCGTGACCTAAAGGGCGTACAGAGGGTGATGGGGTGCCTAGCGTCCCTAAGCCGCTTCATCTCTCGTCTCGGAGAGAAGGGGTTGCCTCTGTATCGACTTTTGAGGAAGTCAGAGCACTTCACCTGGACCGCGGAGGCTCAGGAAGCTCTCGACCGACTCAAAACTGCGTTAACAAACACGCCGATCCTTACCTCACCGAAAGAGGGCGAACCTCTCCTCCTCTATGTCGCAGCAACAACTCAGGTCGTGAGCGCGGTCATAGTAGTGGAAAGGAACGAGGAAGGACACTCTCTGCCAGTCCAGCGACCGGTGTACTACATTAGCGAGGTCCTATCTGAGACCAAGGCGAGGTATCCCCACATCCAGAAGCTGATCTACGCCATCGTGCTGGCTCGACGCAAGCTGCGACACTATTTCGAGGCCCACCCGGTGACCGTCGTGTCGTCCTTTCCGCTGGGCGAAATCATTCAGAACCGCGAGGTCTCTGGACGAATCTCGAAATGGTCGACGGAGCTGATGGGGGAGACCCTCGCTTACGCACCGAGGAAAGCCATCAAGTCCCAGACTTTGGCTGACTTCGTGGCCGAGTGGACCGACACCCAGCTCCCTCCCTTGAAGTCCAGCCTCGACTGCTGGGAAATGTACTTCGATGGGTCGGTGATGAAGACTGGCGCCGGCGCCGGCCTACTCTTCATCTCACCCCGCGGGGAGCACGTTCGATACGTTGTGCGGCTCAACTTCCCTGCGTCCAACAACATGGCGGAATATGAAGCGCTTCTTGCTGGCTTGAAAATCGCACTCGAGCTCGGCATTAAGCGCCTCGACATTCGCGGCGACTCGCAACTGGTCGTCGATCAAGTGATGAAGGAATCGAGCTGCCACGACGAAAAAATGGCGGCGTACTGCCAGGCGGTACGTAAGCTCGAAGACAAGTTCGACGGCCTCGAGCTTCACCACATCGCACGAAGGTACAACGAGGAAGCCGATGAATTGGCGAAGATCGCGTCGGGGCGAGCCCCCGTTCCCCCGAACGTCTTTGCCAAGGACATCGACGTACCCTCGATTACCCTCACCGCCTCGACCCAAGCCCCGACCGTACCCGACGCTCAAACGTCCGCCCTCGACCCCACGAGCGCGGAGCTCTTGGCGGACGAGGACGAGCCTATGGGATACGAAGCCTGCTCGGGAGATGAGGACGAGGCGGAGGCAATGGAAATTGACGAGGTTTCGGCACCTCGAGATTGGCGGAGCCTGTACCTCGATTGGCTCGATGGAGGCGTCTTGCCTAGCGATCGAACGGAGGCAAGGCGCGTAGCGAGGAAAGCTAAGCGGTTCCTCATCATCGAGGGGGAGCTGTACCGACGGGGAGCCTCGGGGGTCCTGCAACGCTGCATCCCGATACCCGAAGGAAAAGAGCTTATCCTTGACATTCACGCGGGCGTGTGCGGGCATCACGCCGCTCCACGAACGCTCGTGGGTAACGCCTTTCGACAAGGCTTCTACTGGCCCACTGCCGTGGCGGACGCCACGGTGGTGGTACGGACCTGCGAAGGGTGCCAGTTCTACGCGCGCAAGACGCACCTACCCGCTCAGGCGTTGCAAACCATCCCCATTACGTGGCCTTTTGCCGTATGGGGCCTCGACCTTGTCGGGCCAATGGCGAAGGCACCCGGGGGCTTCACACACCTGCTGGTGGCCATCGACAAATTCTCCAAATGGATCGAGGCTCGACCCATCAGCAGGATCAAGTCTGAGCAGGCGGTGCTCTTCTTCACAAATATAATCCATCGGTTTGGGGTTCCCAACTCCATCATCACCGACAATGGTACGCAATTCACAGGAAAGAAGTTCTTAAAGTTCTGCGACGATTTCCACATCCGAGTGGATTGGTCAGCAGTGGCTCACCCACAGACGAATGGCCAAGTAGAACGTGCCAATGGCATGATTCTACAAGGCCTAAAGCCCAGAATTCACAACAAACTGAAGAAGTTTGGACACAAGTGGGTGCAAGAGCTACCATCGGTGATTTGGAGTCTGAGAACGACACCAAGCAGAGCAACAGGGTTCTCCCCATACTTCCTCGTCTTTGGGGCAGAGGCCATCCTCCCTACGGATCTGGAATATGGGTCCCCTAGGCTCCGAGCGTACCAAGAGCAGCGAAATTGCCAGGCTCGAGAGGACTCGCTCGACCAGGTCGACGAGGTTCGAGATGTGGCTTTACTCCACTCGGCGAGGTACCAGCAGAGCCTGCGTCGACAACAGGCTCGAAGGATCCGACACCGAGATCTCTGCAAAGGAGACCTCGTGTTGAGGCTTCGACAGGACAACCGAGGGCGGCACAAGCTCTCACCCCCGTGGGAGGGGCCATACATCGTCGCCGAAGTTCTCAAGCCCGGAACGTACAAGCTAGCTGACGAGGACGGGCACGTCCTCACGAACACCTGGAACATCCAACAGCTACGTCGTTTCTATCCCTAGAGTGGCCCCGCGGCCCTCGAAATCTTTGTACATACTCTAGTTTTGTGCAAGTTCTTTTGAATTAAGTGTCGACGCTTTTACCCCCACAGTTTGGAAGAAAATAAAACGAACTTTTATTCTTTTCAAGCTTCGAGGGAGGTTTGGCTCTACCCTCGGTAGAGCCATCCCTCCCTCGGGGGCTACATGGGGCTAACCCTCGAAAAAATCGTCGCTTTTCAATAGAAAAATCCTTTGCGAAACCTCGAAGGAGACACGCTAGGCGTGAACGGACAAGGGCAGGGTCGCCTGAGCCGAGTGTTCGCTTACGCCTCGAGGCTACGGCAACACCTCACTTCCCTCCGCCCAAGTCATTCACGTACGAACGATCCTATCAACGCTCTCCCCTCGAGGCACAAGCATCGGACTAATGCATGTCGCGAAGGCACCGCATAAAAATAACATCACGTTTAAAGCAAAATAGACGACGTTCAGTAAGATACGAGCAAACCAGTCTTACAAAAAAGGAGTTCGAAATCCCAATATACTTCTTTACAATCGGGCTCGATGGCCCGAGATTTTCAGGGATCGCCCCCGCCGCCAAGGTCGTCCCAGCCGCCGCCGTCCTCGCCAGGAAAGAGGGCGCCCTCAAAGTAGCCGGCAAGCACTCGCGCCGTCCCGTCAGCAGCAGCATCGGCCTCGTCCATCGCCGCCACCGCCTCCTCGTCGTTGAGGTTGTCGGCGACGACGTACCCAGCGGCGAGCTTCGAGAGGTCCGCTTGGTAGTGGGTCGTAACCACTCCAAGCGCCTTCCGAACTCCGAGCAGAAGGGCTTCCTTCACGCGTGAAGTGAAGTCGCCCCCAAGCGCTCGAAGGCGACTAGCGAGGGAGCTCCCGGACTGCAGGCCAGGACCGGCAATCTCGTTGCAGGCGGCCGAGGCTGCCTGCACCAGCTTATCGAGCTCGCGCTGGGTCTCCGTCTGCGCCACCAGCACGGCCTCCTTCGACTCGGTCTCGGCCTGAAGCGCCTGCTTCAATGCTGCACCAACAAAGTTAGTCAGAAACGAAAAGGCAACGAAGCAAAAGGGGTTAGAGCTCGAGCCAAATGCTGCACCAACAAAGTTAGTCAGAAACGAAAAGGCAACGAAGCAAAAGGGGTTAGAGCTCGAGCCAAACGAGCTTACCCTCGACCTGTCCCTGAGCAGCCTCGAGGGCCCTCTCCGCCTCTTGGGCCCGCTGCTCCGCCTCTTCAGCTTGCCGCCCCGCCGTAGCCCGAGCCGTTTGCTCTCGCTCGAGCTGGTCTCGAGCTTCGACTGCAAGACGCCGCTCCTCCTCGACCGCCAGCTCCGCTGCGCGACGCGCAGCCCGCTCGTTTTCCAGCCAGTCGTTGCGGTTCGCGAGCTGCTCGCGAAGGGCGCTGGCCGAGCCTTCGAGGCGGGAGATGACCTCGCCTTTTTCTCGAGCCTGGGCGAGAGCCCGGTCCAGAGCACCTCGAAGGCCGTCCAGCTGGCGGTCTCGAGCCTCGAGCACCCCCGACAAACGACGAAGCTCCACCGACAGCTCCGCAATCTGGTCGTTCTTCGCGAACGCCTGACTGCGGAGTTCCTGCGAAAAAACGAAGCTAAGCCTCCTTCGAAAAAATAAGGCACGGCGAAAACACATTTTACACCGAGACGAACCTGGTGGACCTTGCCGGCCTCGTCGTGAAGACGGAGGATGTCCTGCAGCGCCCTGTGAACGTCCAGGCCGTGCGCAGACTGGACCTCCCATAGGTGCTCCTCCGCCACAGCTTCATCGACGAACTTCGTAGGACCAGACCGCCGCTGGCCCCGGTTGAACCGTGATGAGAGTCGATGGCGCGGCCCCGCCACTCTCGCGCCCCTGCGTCACGGGGGCTCCAACCCCCAGAGCCTCTACCAGCTCCGTCAGGTGGGGGAACCCGCCACCATGGGTCCGCCCCTCTCCCCCCTCATTCGGGGGGACCTCCACGACGTCCGCCTCCACGGGCGCCGCAGACGATTCCACGACGCGAAGAGCCTCCCCAGGCGCAGGGTTGGCCTCCTCGGGCCGAGCTACCTCGGCGCGGGGCTCGACCGCGCCCTCGAGGAGCAGAGGCGCCCTTGGCTCCTCGAGGACCGGAAGCGCCTCCTCGCGCGGCTGCTGCCCGGCCTGCAGCTCCGCCTGAGTCTCGAAAAACGTAACGAAGTCCTGCACGACTTCGTTCGTCGGGCCCAGGAGCTGCGAGGACGGGTGCGGCGACGAACTAGGCCCGATCTTGAGGGCCTTGGTTGGCGCGAGGGAAGGCGTGCTCCGCCCCCCAGATCGACTGCGACACGAAAAGAAGCTCGGTCAGAACAAAAAACGAAACGCTAACGACAAGCAAGCGACAAAGAAAACTTACCGCACGAAGGGGAGTTTCCGTTTTGGCCTCAAGGCCGGAACGGGAGCTGCACCCGGGACTTCGCCTCCCGTGGTGGCGCCGGTTTCCCCTTGAGGAGTTACCCTCGAGGCCTCCTCGCCCCTCGTAGAGTCGACGGGCTCTACTTGGGGGACCTCCGTTTCCGGCCCACGGGCCGGGGCCTCCTCGACGGCGCTCGGCCGCTCGGGGGCCTCGCCTCGACCATGAGTTTCCTCGAGGGCAGCCAGTGCTGCCCCCGATGGGCCCTCAGAGGTAGGCCCCACGGTCGACGGAGGGGTCCCGCCTCGGCCCTAGGTTCCCTCGGGAACAGCCGCGGCCGCCCCCGACGGACGCTCGACGGAAGGCACCGCAGTCGACGGCGGTGTCCCGAGGTCGATGACCTCCTCGCCACCGCCCCCAGACGCCGCAGCAGGGGCGGGCCCACCGATCCGAAGCTCGAACGGAGATGGGCTCCTCGTCCCGCCGTCTTCGTCAGATCCATCGCGGTCGGTGGAGGATTCTGGCGCGGGGAGCGGCGAGAGCCCCCGCTTCGCCCGCTCGTGGTTCTCCGCCTCGAGCTTCTTCCTCTTCCGCTCCTTCCGCTGCGACCGAGCCTCCCTCCGAGCCTTGGCCTCCTTCGCCTTCTTGGCGAGGGCGCGGTTGACAGCCTTGTCCTCGGGGACAGGGGGCTTGGAGTGATGGCCGCGCGATACGCCCTGCAAGGCACCATTCGCAAGATCAGAAACACGAGAACAAAACCAAAAGAGCAAGAGCGAAGATCGAGGGTCACTCACGAGGCTCACGTAGCCATCCTCGGGCCGCATCGGCACCGCCCACGGGTCGTCTGGCAGCCTGTCGACGGCGCGCCGCGCCCGCTGAACGGCGGTGGCGACAGGCAATGGCTCCGCCGCCATCACCGTGCCGGACAGGTCGGCGTCGGGAGTCATCTGGTGCAGCGCGAGCCTCCTCCGCATAAGGGGAAGAACCCGCCGCCGGTGGAAGTTGGCGATGACCCCGTCAGCGGTGAGGCCGAGCCTCGAAAGCCGCTGGAGCGCCTCGACCAGCGGGTCGAGCTTCTTCTTCCGCGACGGCGGCGACACCCCGAAGTGCCAGTCGGCCTGCTTCTCCGTCAGTAGCAGGCCGGTGTAGGGCGGCAGATGTCCTCCGTCGTTGCGGAGATAGAACCATCCCTTATCCCAGTCCTGGTTGTTGGAAACCATGGAGCTTGGGATATAGAGGTCTTTGCGCCCCTTCCGAACTTGGAGCACCAGGCCACCGGCGCGAGCAGGGCGACGAACCCCCTTGGAGACGTACTCCAAAAAAAGCTCGCCGACGAAGAGGTGGCACCAAAGGTCCCAATGGGCCTCGATGCCGAGATACCCCTCGCAGACGGCGACGAAGACCGCCGCCTGCGAGATCGCGTTCGGCGAGAAGTTGTGCAGCTCCACCTTGTAGTGGAAGCACAACGCTCGCATGAACCTCCCCACCGGAACTCCAAAACCCCGCTCATGGAAACGAGCGAAGCTGACGACGTAGCCCCTCGGCGGATCGGGCTCCGTAGCGGCCCCCGGCGAGATCCAGACGGGCGGCTCGCCGACGACGTTGGGTGGCAGCACCCCGACCTCCACAAGGCTGTCCAAGCAATGCTTGGTGGCGTTGGACGGCTTCCATGGCGCGGGATCGGCGAACTGGGCCATGACGGAGGAGGGAGAGCTCGGACGAAGGAAGAAGACGAAGGCGAAAGCTAGGGCAAAGGGAGCTGAAGGCAAAGGCAAATGCTAAGGGAAGCGTACCCTTGGCTGGGGCACTGCCGTGCTATTTATACTCCTCCCGTGGAGCAAGGCGCGGCAGCACTCCGGCCTTGACGCGACAGCCCCAAGGCTGACAGCTGGGCCCGCCCCGGGAGACGTAACGGCGCGGGCCGCGTCAGCCGCGCAATCGAGTAACTGTGCCGTAAATTTCGAGGAGTCTGGCGCGGCAGACGTGCGGTCGTGTCGAACTGTGCCCGCACGCCATGCCTGAGAAAGCGCGCCCACTCCTCCCACGATCCCACGGTCGCACGAAACGGCGAAGTTTTCGCTGCAGGCCATCATTATCCGCGTAGAACGAGGACGCATTCAGGGCGCCCACCCTCGAAGGAGGAGCCTCGAAGCTCGAAAGCTCGAGGGCACCCATTCGAGGGAAAGAGGTCTCGAAAGCCTCGATACCCTGCGCGGAGCGGGACCATGGAATAACGCTCGAGGCTTCCTCCTCGAACTGAAGAAGCCATCGTGCTACTGATCAGGGGTTCGAACCTTGGGCCTACGAAGGGTTTCGACAAGGGCCTCAGATCAACCGAGTCAGGGATAATCGACGGTACCCTCGAAGCTCGAACGCTCGAGGAAACCAACCGATCATGTTCGAGGCCAGGCAGAGTGCCTAGACCGAGGGACCCCTCGAGGGGGAGCATCGAGCCCTCAACCTCTATCGAATGAGGTCGAGTCCCGTCTAGCATACTTTGCGAAAGGCTTCTACGGGCGTGTCCTATGACCACGAGCCTACCCCTATCGAATGGGGTATGGACGTCCACTCGAACCACCCGTTAACAGCTCAACCAGGCACCCGTGGCTCGATCCCACCGAGGGAAGCATGGGTCGCCTCCTCCTCAGCACCCTCGAACGGGGAGCTCGAGGCACGTAGAAAGCTCGAAAATCCCCCTACCTCGGGCACGGTGGACGAACCCACGACTGAGGAAGCCACGGGTGCTCTTCACCTTAGGTGATGAGACCTTGGGAGAGTAACAACCACTCTCCCAAGGCCTCGGGGGCTACACCCGCGGGTGCGCTAGCGCGCCTCCACGGATTCTCGGAACCCACGAAGACATGAAGGCCTCGAAAGCCTCGGCGAACTCCAGCCTTCGCAGGATTAAACCTCATCCCTGCGAAGGCTCGGGGGCTACTGTCGGGTACCTACAAAAGGGGTACCCCAATCTAGGCCCAAAACTACTTGGCATCAAGGCCCACAACGACATTAACCTGGCTCCACGGCCCAGCAAAGGCCCGCCATCGCTACGGGTTCTCGGCACCCATCCAGCTCGAGGGAAACAACCACCCTCGAGCGGGTGGTTTCCGTCTCGTTCGAGGCTCGGCGGCCTCGAGGGCGACCCCCACCCTCGAGCGGATGGTTTCCGTCTCGTTCGAGGGTTGGTAAGCTCGAGCTTGCGATCCAAGCTCGAGCCGGCCTCGCCGGGAACAACGCCCAACGCTCTGCAACCCATCAGAGTCATCATGACGCGGTCAAAAAGCAGGGATCACTGCTCCACGCCATCTCCCACTCCCCGGAGAAGACATCGGTCAAATCCATTCGCAATAGTGAACTCTGAGCGCCATGCTGCACGCCAGACCTAATCTTGCCAGCAGCACTGTGCCAACCACTCCTTTGACTTTGCCACCCTCGAAGGCAGCCTCGAAGGAGACCATGGAAAGCCGTGCGCAAGACACCACCCTCGACGCCGTGAGCGGTCACGAGAGGGAAGGACGATACGTCAGCCCCTGCCATGTCGTCAGCGGAGTTGGAAGGCGCGATTCCCGCTCGCGCACAGTACGCGGCATGGACGAACAGTGCACTTAGCGACAAACACATGTACTCGCACCCCGCTCCCCTTGGTCTATAAAAGGGGAAGGGAAGCCCATGCGAAGGGCAACGAGAAGAGCACGAAACCACGCAAAGAGCATAAGTCTCACAAACACTCGCAAACACCATAGCCAGGGACTTAGGAGCTCATCTCCTTCTCCCACCTTGCTTGTAAACCCCTACCACAAGCAACACGTAACCCGGTGCATCGCACCACTGCTGGACGTACGGCCCAGAGGCCGGAACCAGGATAAAACTCCGTCTCTCACTCTCGCCATCAGGGAAACGAGTGGTTAGCACCGCAATCACTCGTCGATGCCGGTGTGACCAAATCAGGCACCGACACGTTTAATACGGAACACGAGCTAGTAGCAGCATGAAGAACCGATGAAGAGGATGAGATCGCGAGTCGCAACGACGCCTGATTTTGCCCCTCTTTCTCTGGCTCTTGAACGGCCGATCAGCCGGTCTGCTCCAGAGGCTCCAGCTGCGCGCATATGTGTCCAGAGCTATTTTCAAACGATTTGTTTAAACGAATTTTGCCAGAACTTGTCCACAGACATTCTCATTCTGAACGTGTGCACCACATGGTATGCCAGTATACTTTGTGCCCGCACGCAAAAGCATAAAAATTCGTGTGGACAAAACTGATTTGTCTTGTTTTCATAATGAAAAATGGGGCAGAGCAAATTGCTGCCTGTCGTTCTGAAAACAATTCTTGCGTAACTCGTGGCGTGTGATTACATTCGTTAATGGCTTAATGCTAGTATTTCTTGAGTATGCTGCACGAGCTTGGAGAGGAAAGAATGGTGAGATTGCGACGCCTGCATTGACCTCTGGCTCGTGAACGGCGCCCGATCATATTGCGGCCACACCACAACTGGAAATTTGACTTGAGCTAGGTCCAGCTGCGTGACTGGTCAGAGCTCTTGACCCGAAAACCACTCTGAAAGTGACTTGAAGGGAGTTTTTCAGCTCTGACTCTGTTGCTGTACCTCGTGACGCCAACGACGGTGCTCTCTAAACTGTTATGATCTCCGGTCCTGACCGACACTTGCGGTTCTTAGCTTTGTGTTGACCTAACTCCTAACACAATGGATATTTTGTGACTTGAAGCAAGAGGTAAATTGACCAAATACAATGGATATTTTACGACTTGAAGCAAATAGTAAACACACATGATGTAAAAGTCAGATTAGTTGAAAAGATGAACTGAAGAGGGAAAAATTCAGTTCGAAACATGAGCCTGGAATGGTGTGTGTACTGTTTAGTCTTTGCAATCAATTTAGAAAGATTAGATTAGAGTATTAGCCACAAAGCCACGTCGTGCTAGCTACTAAAGGTCTAGAACTCTAGATGAGGCATTGGGGCCGTGGACCATCACTGTCGGTCTCTCGCACACGGCAACATGCCTGTTATACATGCATCCACAAATAAAACGACAAGCTCAAAATGTTTATAGGGTTAGAGTCTTAGAGAGTGTAGTTTAATGAATCCGTAACGGAAATGGCACTCTTGGCGTGTTGCTTGATGCTTATCTCGGGGAGTAGCTTGGCCACACAAGCGAAGTACGGCTTGCCATCAGGTCGACAACCGTATCTCGTGAACATCAACTGAAAGAGAGCGGCGCCTCCTCGTGATCTATAGATTACAGTTGCCGAAATGTAAAGAAATGCAGAGTTAGCCCGACGATTGCGGCCTGTATCTGACATTGATTCAGTTCGGTTTATTCAAATGTTTTTTGCAGCTAGGATGCAGACAAAAACCCGGTTAAATTTGAGACTTTTTTTCGTGAAGCAAATTTGAAACTTGTTGAGAACTTAGACGGGAGGGCGAGAAATGATTTTTCAAGCCTCTATGCCGGCCTGGCCCAGTGGATATACTGGTACAATCCGAAGATTTTTGTTGTTTTTTTTTGGGTTTGATTAGGACTATTGGTCATAATGAAGCACACGAGCATTTGACCTATCTTTATCCATTATATTTTATGACATCAGGTTTTATGGTCCCCTGCAAGAAGAAACACGACCAGGCCGCAAGATAAGTTTGTATGATTGTCAACTTGTTTCTATACAAATATATGCCAAGAAGCAGTTTGGAGATTGAATGGTGTAGAGATTTTTGAGCATAAGCTGTTTGATCTCTTGAATCGTGCTAGCAAACGCATAACAAAATTTTCCTAAGAAAATCAAACAAAGATATCATTCTGAAGTTGATTAAGTGAGCTAAAACAAATGTGATGTCGTCAGCATTCGGCGCCCCTTAACATGCATGCACAAGGACTAAACATCATAAAAAAGGGCATAACCATAAATTTGATAAACGCTTAAGGACCAAAAACAATGTGAATGCAGGAAGAAAAACTATTTATTTGTTTTGATTGGAACAGATCAAGACAAATGTGATGTTCTCACGAAAAAAAAATGTGACGGAAAAAGATGTCCGCGTTAGGCGCCCCTGCTTATTATGCCTTTCAGCTTCCACCATTAGCATGCACAACAAACCCACTGAAGATTAAAGAAGGGCAGACTAATAGGCATAGAACTAATAAAAACACAATAAGATATGCAGCAAGAATATAACCCAAAATTATAGAATATATAGATGTGAAAGGCGAACGCTTGGGCCGAAAGGGATCGCCGTCTCTGCAGGTAGGGGGATAGAAAAGCAACGCGCCAAGGACAGTTTTGTTTCTGCAGACAAACACATTCAGCACTGAACGGCTATGATCATCTTCGATAGCAACTTCAGAACAGATGACATGTTGTTTGCTTGTGGGCAATCAGAAGAAGGGAACAAACACGTGCAAACAAAACTGCGCTGCTTGTCACTGTGTGATCATCACTGCTGCGTGGTCAATCCTAGAAAGCGAGACTGCAGGATGAGGAGAGTCTGTGGCATAAACTCCTACGCCTTTGTATGTCCTTTCGATGGTTTGCAAGGGCATCCAGGCGCCATGTGATGAATTTTGACGGTTAAATCGATGTGATTCTGGTGTCTAGTAGACGCAAGAACAACGCCTACGCAACCAACCGCGCTAAGTAACAACAAGGCGCATCTCTCGTGTAAGATTGTTGCGACCCATGAGATACGGGTACATTCTTTTGGCGGCACGCTTTGCTGTGTTTACCGGGAGATGCAAGGCCAACACAGCTTGCCGAGGTAACAACCTTAGGCCCGAAGCATAGCAAGTTTGACGATCATTCCTTGAGGCTTTGGATGCCGTTCCACCAGTGTCAATGCGGTAAGCCCATGCGTTGGCTGGCTCTGTCGAGCTAGGTCTATGCTTGTTCGGTTATATCCAAGATATTGTAGCCTTCCCATGTGTTGGCAAGTTGGTTGTATCTAATGACTCGTCACTCTTAAATTATAGGAGCTTAAAAAGGCATATCCAATTTTTTTTGTTTCCCAAAAAGGCCCAGATATATAGAGAGAGGCCCCTTTCGTATGGGCAGGCTGTGGGCTTTTTAAACATGGCCTTTTCGGCCTTACTTGGAACACGCCGGGCCTGTTTTGGATTGCGACCTGTGAATTGGGCTCGGCAAACAAGCGCCGAGCGGGCCGCCGGCCGGACACCATCTCACGCTGCTGCGCCCGCGGAAGAAAGCTGTGCGACTGCGCGGTGCGCCGGTGCCATTGCTTTGTCAGACGTGCAGCCGCGCCCAAGCCGAAGTGACGAGGACAAAAGGAACGTTTCAGACTTTCAGGTATGGTTTGTGCGGGTGCGCCACGCACGACGTGACCACGCCACCCCTTCCCCTTCTATCCGCGTCTCGCAGGCCGCAGATGAGATAGCGGCGCACCGGTGGTTGGGCCTTTACATGACGCTAACGGTACGAGCGAAACCGATCCATTCCCATTACCAATCTCTGCTTTTCTTTCATTCATTCATTCATTTCATGCCCTCGTCCCCTCCATCATTCCCGTCGATTTCCCGGGCCCAAGCTTTCCGCCCACCCGAATCCCCCTTTGCTTTCCGCGGGTAGCGATCTCCGACGCGTGCTCGAGTCTACTCAAACCTCGCCGATGACCAGCAGCAGTGACTGACCCCTTTCCATCATCGTGCCAGTTTCCACGGCTCCCCTTTGACAAGTCGTCGTCCACACCTGGTCTGGATTTGGTGGATGGGCATGCATGAACTTCACCACGGGAACCTCGCGCGCGCGCGGCTTGGCTTACCAATCCACCACTACCTGCATCATTGCCACGGGCTTGGACAATGGGCACGCTCAATTGGCTACTGCGGTGGGTTGGTGAGCTTAAACGCATTGTCAAACGTTTTGTTAACTGCCCTGCGAGACCTGTGCCTACCCGCGGCCAGGTCACCACCAACCACGAAAGGAAAGATCGCGGCCGTTGTGCAACTACTAAACAAGAATTTAGTTTTAAATTTGTGGCATGCAGTCAGCATATACGACCAAGAAAAGGGATGGGAATTTCGTCATTTGTCAATGCCCTAAGCCTCACAACATCTAGCTTCGGTTGCTTTCATCATTGGATCCATGCCCCTTTGTTGACGCGCGTCGACGGTATTCAAACTAATAGGGTTCGTGGTTGTTGGGATTTATTATTACCTTTTGAACCGGTAAATTTTTTCTTTAGACATGTACAGGGTTCTTTCTTTTTTGATGGTGGCAGGATGACAGAAATGTACGGCGTCGCGTTTCGTCCTACTAGTTCCCTATCTGCCGTTTTGACAATGACTCGTCAGAGGATAGATAGCTGAGCGTTCGTCACATTCTCACCTTCGTTCTTGGCTGTTGCATTGCATCAGCACTAGTTCAGGTTCAGCACAACTTTAGCTTTGGACGTTCTCCGTACTGGGTAAGTGCCTAGCATGATGATAGAAGTAGTAGTAGCGTGCCACTCACCGTACGTACTCCATGATGGTTTCATGAAATCTAGCATCCTTATCAGCATGCAGCCAGTCACTGGCTGTCTGGCTCCCTGCTAGCTAAAGATGTGGCCACTCTCGACGCTTCGACAGTATCCTGCAAACGAATCGCCCGTCGCCACGGGAACAGAGGTAGTGGGGGGTGCCGTGGTGGAACCTCTCGTTGTGTCGCGGACCGTGTCTGGCCGTCGAATCGCGCGGCGGCCGGAGAGACATCGCCGCCCTCGATCGAGTCGTTGACGTTCCAGGCCCCGGTTTAATTGTCTCGCCGGAGGGGCGAAGCCACATCGATCGGCCGGCCGCCGGCCGGCCAGGCCTCGCTCGTCTAATTAACCAGTGATGCGCGGTGATGCCGACACCATCAGGCAATCTGACAGGCCGCGTGTCTGGCGGATGCTCGCCATCTTCGGCTTGGCCAGCGAAAAGCTTGACCTCCCCCAACCACGACAAGGTGATAGAGACGACAGGGTGCCATCGATGATCGATCCAACCCCGGAGCTTATGATGATCCCCGGCGATTTTATGCGGCTCGCACGGCCGGCATTACGGACTGTGAGGCCTTTTGATCGAACGGCAGCGCCGGTTTACGACGTCCGTTACTTTGGCAGCAGAGCTACGGCTTCGTCTACTTGCTTGTACTCGATGCTCCTAAACAAACCTGCAGCAGAAGCATCAGCGTACCGTACCGTCCACGGAGGACGAAGCAGCAAAGACGTGCGTCACGTGCGCACAGACCAACCGTTGCAAAGCGCAGCGAAACTTGGCGGTGCGGAGCCATCGCTGGCCATGCCTAATTGCCCCCATCACCATTTCGTCATTGATATGACTGCTGCCCATCGCTCTTGCTCCCCTGACCCATATCTCCCTGTACAGCTCTCACCTTGCACGATCACGGACCCGACCTACCGAAGTGCTACAGATCTAGTACTCCTGTAATCTGCATACCTGTACTTGGTTTGGTACGGGCCAACAGAGAAGCTATTGTTTGACGTGCAGGACGACCCGCGTGTGTGTGACCGTCCCGTCCCCGAGTCAACTTTCCTGCACGGCTCGCACGCCGTCGTCCACACCACACGGACGCCCGCATATGACTCGCGCCCATTCGAGCTCCACCAACCCCGTGTGCATGACCGCGGCAGAAAACCACCTATAAATCTCGAACCCCACCAGCCACCACGGCGACCAAACCAACCCAACCCAAACCCAACCGCACTCGTCACTGGTCACTGGTAAGTAGCGCGACAGGGCAGCGCAGGTGCAGGCAGCAGAGCCATAGCGGCCATCCGGGCGCCTGCACCAGACCACAACAAGCCATGTCGTCGGGCAAGGAGGTGATCAGCGAGGTGGAGTCGGCGCCACCGACGCCGCGGCCGCCGCCGGTGTCCACCCCGCCGTCGCAGATACACTCCCTGTCCCCGTCCCCGCGCGCCGGGCCCGGGCGGTCGCCGCTGCGTGGCATGGCGTCGCCGTTCCGCACGATGGCGTCGCCGCTGCGCGCGATGGCGACGCCGCTGGCGAGCCCCGTCCGGAAGGCGGTGGCCACCGTGAGGGACTGCCTGGAGGAGGTCGGCCACATCACGCGCCTCGCCGACCCGCGCGACGCCTGGCTGCCCATCACCGAGTCACGGAGCGGCAACGCCTACTACGCCGCGTTCCACAACCTCTGCTCCGGGATCGGCTTCCAGGCCCTCGTCCTCCCCGCCGCCTTCGTCTCCCTCGGATGGTGCGTGCCGTGCCGTGTTGTGGCTCACGTGTTTCTTACCTTCGATATGGCTCATCACGTAGTTTGTTTGGTTCTGGCAGGACGTGGGCGATCATCTGCCTGACGGTGGCGTTCGCGTGGCAGCTCTACACGCTGTGGCTGCTCGTCAGGCTTCACGAGCCCGTCGCGGGTGGCGTCCGCTACAGCCGCTACATGCACCTCGCCACCACCGTTTTCGGTGCGTTTCCCTCCTTGAACCCCACGCGCGCGCCTTATTTTTCACTTTTAAAACCAAAGTTCATGCGTGTGAGCGTGAACCCAAGAACGAAAGGAGACGGGCTCTTTTTTCTGACTTTATGTCCCGTACGTTTCTTCCAGGCGAGCGATGGGCCAAGTTCCTGGCGTTCCTCCCGTTGCTGTACCTGTCGGCGGGGATCTGCACGGCGCTCATCATCGTGGGCGGCGGCAGCATGAAGATGCTGTTCGGCGTGGCGTGCGGCGACGCGTGCCTGGCGAGGCCGCTCACCACGGTGGAGTGGTACCTCGTCTTCGTCTGCGCCGCCGTGCTGCTGTCGCAGCTGCCCAACCTCAACTCCATCGCCGGCGTGTCGCTGGTGGGCGCCACCGCCTCCGTCGCCTACTGCACCATGATCTGGGTCGTGTCCGTCGCCAAGGGGAGGGTGGCCGCCGTGTCCTACGACCCCGTCAAGGCCCCCAACGACGTGGACGCCACACTCAGCGTCCTCAATGGCCTCGGGATCATTGCCTTCGCTTTCAGGGGCCACAACGTCGTACTGGAGATCCAGGCAAGTCAAAGAAAATTTCAATCTTTTCACACAGTACCTACCATTTCAGCATTGCTATTGTCCACTTTCATGGTTGAAAAAAAGAGGGTGGGTCACTGACTGAGTGTTTTTTCTTTGCAGGGCACCATGCCGTCGACTCTGAAACATCCTTCTCATGTGCCCATGTGGAAGGGCGTTAAGGTCGCCTATGCCATCGTCGCCCTCTGCTTCTACCCCCTCGCCATCGGTGGCTTCTGGGCTTATGGAAACCAGGTACTGCACATGACTGACTTGTTGCCACACGTGACTGACTTTTCACCGATATATTCTCAGGCACTGACCTTTGTTTGTGGCACCGTTGCTCGCAGATTCCTCAGAACAGCGGCGGCATCCTGAGCGCCCTGTACGAGTTCCACAGCCGCGACGTGTCCCGGATGGTGCTGGGGATCACCACGATGCTGGTGGTCATCAACTGCCTGACGTCGTTCCAGATCTACGCCATGCCCATGTACGACAACATGGAGGCCGGGTACGTGCACAAGAAGAACCGGCCGTGCCCGTGGTGGCTGCGCTCCGGCTTCCGCGCCTTCTTCGGCGGGGTCAACTTCCTCATCGCCGTCGCGCTGCCGTTCCTGTCGCAGCTCGCCGGACTCCTGGGAGGGATCTCGCTGCCGGTCACGCTGGCGTACCCGTGCTTCATGTGGGTCACCATCAAGAAGCCGCGCAGGGGCACGGCGACGTGGAACGTCAACTGGGCTCTGGGGATCGTAGGCATGGGCATAAGCGTCGTGCTCATAGTCGGGAACCTGTGGGGTCTGGTGGAGAAAGGCTTGCGTGTCAAGTTCTTCAAGCCTGACGCCCAGTGAACGCATGTGAAATTGTCATTCACTTCGATTGGAGTCTCTATTCGTAATGAAATATAACGTTTGTTTGATGTTGTCCATGAGTCCATTAGTCCACATGTTGCCCGCCGAGAACACACTACTAAACTCCACAGGCACGAGCGCCACACACATGGGCCTGTAGCCCAAGTTTCACGGCCCAGATCATATTCGGCCTCTTCCTGCTGGACTCGACTGTGTTCTTTTGCCTGCTCACTAGTAGGAAATTGCACTAAAGATTCCCTATAAGAGTACTCCATCATAAAAGGCTATTAGAGCAGAAACAAATTATACGATGATGAGAGGGTTCGATCTTTATATGGTCCATGATTTCAATTTTTCTATCATTAGGGAAGCAAGTATTTCTGTCAATCGGGATGAGGATTGAGAACGTTGCAGGCAGCTCATACTACCATTTTTTAATACTTGATCAAATCAATGTATATCCTTGTCCGTACTTATTCATGGCCACTCCTCAACTGTCACTGTCTGGATCAGTCGCCTTCCATGGTAATACCAACATGGCAACTTCCAAAATAGAAAGTTCCATATGATGGTTCCGCTCCAGGCCTGGACTAACAAGAAAACCCCTTTTAAAATTTACTTTGCATGTACCAAAGCCCTATTCATGCTCTTGCTTCAGGCTTCAGATGTTCTTGGATGATTTCAAATAAGAACCTTTCAGAACTATTAGGCTTGAGAAATGTAGGTTATTTGCAAATATTATCCGCACAATGTTTTAAGTGGCTCAGCCATCATCCAGAATTCAGAAAAGCAGTCACATCAGCTCCCAACTTAACTGAATTCAGGCCTGTAAGCTTATGGCACGACATGCATGTCAACAGCAAGTGCCAGGCTTTCCCCATTCTATTCTATGCTCGGTAATAGTAATGCCAGCTTGCTGCGACGCCGCACTGTGTGCGCCACGAGACACTGGCCTGCAACTGCCTGATGGGCTGAAAATCCAAACCTGAACCTTTTGTATTTTCGCACAGGCAATCCAAAGTTGTACCAGTCATGTAGGACACTTGTCTAGCTGCATTTTCTCCCTGTTCCTGGCCTCTGCACCAATGGCAAGCTGCGGCTGCAGAATTGAACTTGGATCTTTGTTCAATAACTGAAACTCATGATTGAGAAATACAAGGCTGAGAGGTTAACCCCTTATTTATCAGGGGACAAAAGGAATATTTGGAGTTTTCCTGGGCGACTGATCCAAAGATACTGTCATCATGCCATGCATTCAAATATTGTTCTATGCTGTATTTGTGTTGTTTATCAAGTCATCTAGTAGGCAATCCTGTCTCTCATCTTTTTTTCAGGTGATGTCTATATATACTCATATATTGACGCCTCCTTACTAAGGCCACATTGATAGATCGAGCCTGGTCAAGAGAAAGGAAAGCAGAAGGGGACTGCAACCAATGGCCAGCCGTGGCAGAGCACTCTCGCTCGTTGCCCTGTGCTTGTTGCTCGAGCTTGCTCTGCAGGGCGCCGCGGAGCACCTCGTGCCAGCGGTGTTCGTGTTCGGGGACTCCATGGTAGACGTCGGCAACAACAACTTCATTGAGAAATGTGACATAGGCTGCCAAGCCAATTACCCGCCCTTCGGCATTGACTACCTCAACCACAAACCTACCGGCAGGTTTAGCAATGGCTACAACATGGCGGATCAGTTAGGTATGGATGTGCAGACCATGCATGTACTACTCACATCTGTCTTGAAATGTCCCCGGTTAATTCAGCAAAATAGTTTATTTTAAGTCCTGGAGATGAACTTGTTCTCAGAAAGCAGGAAATGGTTCTGACCAATTTGTTACTGACGAATTCAATACAGCTCAACTTCTTCAATTTGAGGAGAGCCCGCCTCCTTTCCTCTCCCTGTCGAACGAAAGCCTTAGTACACGGATGAGCACGGGTATAAACTTTGCGTCGGGAGGGTCGGGACTCCTCGATGTTACCGGCAATGGACCAGTGGTAAATTGATCACACCTCCTTATAGATGCAAATGCTTTATGTTTACCTAGTCCGTGTGCTTGGTCGATTGCTAATGTTGACACACGTGCGTCAGTGCGTGTCGCTGACCTTGGTTTAATTTGTTTCTACAGTGTACGCAAGTATTTTCCATGCCTGAGCAGGTTAGGAGCTTCAGGAGCCTCGCTCGAATGTGGGGACGTGCTGATCTCATATCCAAATCTCTCATTTTCATCAACACTGGCAGCAACGACCTGTTCGAGTACACCGATTGCAAAGGCCACAGGTGTAAACATAACGACACAGAATTCTTGCATAGCCTCATGGCCTCTTACACGAGATTTCTAAAGGTATTTAAAGCTGGTGGCTTCTCCGAATGAAATACTGCACAAATTCATTCAGGACGTGCATGTACGGTGGCTTTGCTGCGCACGCACACGACACATCCGATCCGTCTCCTAACTTTCTGTGAGTATGAAATGCTGCAGGATTTGTATGGTGCCGGTGCAAAGAAATTCAGCGTGGTGAGCCCGTCACTGGTGGGGTGCTGCCCTTCACAGAGGGCACTGGCACATAATCCCAAAAATCACAGGGGCGTCGACAACCATGGCTGTTTGGCCTCAGCAAACGACCTCTCCCGGCAGCTGTACCCCATGATCGCCTCCATGCTGCACGACCTCAGCCTGGAGCTGCCCGGCATGAATTACTCCCTCGTGGACTCGATCAAGATGGCCGAGTGGGTCTTCAACAACACCGCCACACCTAGTTACAGTAAGCAACATCTATCACAGTTCCTCCCGTAAATATAATCTTTCTTCCTGGAACTGTATACGTTCTGAAATTCCAATGTCAATGCGTCGTCTATGTGAAAGACTTCACGGTGCTGGACAGAGCGTGCTGCGGTTCAGGGGTGTTTGGCGCCGACGGGTGCAACTCCTCGGCTCCATTGTGCCAGAACCGCAGCAACTACCTGTTCTGGGATGACTACCATCCGTCTGACGCTGCGTCTGGGATAGCCGCGAAGTTGATATTTGGCGACACTACTGGGCTCTTCGTCCACCCCATCAACGTGCAGCAACTGGTGGAGCTGTAGATCGGAGAATGTGTGAAATTGCTTTATCCACAGCAGGAGTGAAGGAAAATATTGAGATGAGATGAGCCTGATACGTGTTATGCGTGATGAATAATGATGAAGATCTGAAACTGAGTTGAGCTGATATGTTTATGCATTTGTGCTTATAAGACTCATCCAATCTGGTTCAGACCGTGAAACTGTGGGAAAAACATGTTTGGATAATTGGATGTCTCATAATCCATAGGAGGACTGTTGGGTGAGCAGGATTAAAACCAAGCTAGTATGACTGCGGTCAGATAGTCATCATAAATAATTCACATCGGTCGCACTGACATGATATAAATTATAAAGAAGAACGAATTGGTCCCATACTTACCTTCAACAAGTAACGGCGTGGCTGGTGCCACTGAATCCAGTGTCAAAAACCAATTGAACGGCTCCTAGGACTTGTGGCTCTCTCGCAACAGCTAGAGGTCCCCCGCCGGTGACGAGGCGGGGGCCAGCGACGCCGAGTCCGCCGTCGCCACCGCTCTGGGCACCGAAACCGAGAGCGGGAGGGGCGTGTCGTTGGTGACCTCGTAGTCGTAGACGCCCGGTCGTGGTCGACGGTGAGGTACTGAGGTGGCCGCCGCCGCCCGCGCGGCAACAACTGCGACCTCGCCGGCGAGAAGGACCGGCTGCGCCTCGAGGTGTTCCGCGACAACCTCCGCTTCATCGACGCGCACAACGCGGAGGCGGGACGCGGGGCTCCACAGCTTCCGCCTCGGCCTCACCCAGTCACCCCCTTCGGCCTTCGCCAACCTCACCCTGTAGGAGTACCGTGGCCGCGTCCTCGGCTTCCGCGGCAGCCGCGATGCCGCCCGCCGAGCCGAGCGCACCCGCTACCTGCGTCGCCACGGTCGCCAGCTCCCCGATGCCGTCGACTGGCGCCAGCTCGGACTGCTCGGTGCCGTCACCGAGATCAAGAACCAAAAGCTATGCGGTCATCAGTAACTCAGTGCTCCATGCGCTGCTCGTCGGTAACTTGGCCGAAGTAGCTGTTAAGACTGTTCTCTGTTGAGTTATATGATGATCTCGGGTCCGTGAGGTGACATGCACGCAGATCAGCAGGTAGGTGTGGGCGCTCTCGGCGGTGGCATCCATAGAGGGGATCAACGAGATCGTGACGTGTTGCTGCCTGATGGCCTCTCGCAGTGCTGCATCTTTTCGTTCTTCCTCGCCCGCGGTACCTTGGTCACCTCTGCGCACAGCACACAAACCAGGCTGAGAATTCAAGATCGCCGGAGCATACGGACGGCAAGGGACCAGGGCATGAGGCGGCAGACCTGGCCGAGCATCAGCGTGAGGAACATGTATGTGATCTTAGGCTATCCCCAACCCAACTGATGTCTATGTGTGCCATGTCATAAGGACACTACTCAAGAAACTATGATGTCCAATGCATCACATCTACCAAGAGTCTAAATAATTAATTAGCCACTTCATTCACTTTTTTCTATGCATTCTATTGACCAATTGCAACACCCCTGGTGTTAATTAACACTAAAATGAAGTTCAAGTTAAGCTAAGCACACTTCAAAAGAGAAATCAAAGAAAATGAGAAAAATTATCCAAATTAAGTCAAAAACCATTCAAATGAAGCAATAAAGAAACCTTTGAAAACATCCTAAGAACTTGAAAAAGTGCAAATATGAAAGTTGGAGTATGAGTCAAACCAAGAAACTTCCCTTTTCAAACCATAGCCTAAAAATGCTTGGAAGCATCTCAAAATTCGAACCCCAAACTTGGAATTTGAATTTTCCAATTCAAATTCAAGGCTGAAATGGAATCTCAGTCAAATCTCAAGATTTTACCACAGAACATCAAAATCTCCAAAAAGCAAAGTTGTACATCTTCACATTCCTGAACTTTGCCTCAATTGGCACTTTGGCCAATTTTTCCATTTAGCCCCTCGAATTTCAAAAATTCAGTTCAAAACAGGGTTTTACCCCCTTTCGAATCACGGCCAAATTTTCAACTTTTTCTCAAAATCTCTAGTGCAGGGACGTGTCTGATGAAATTCTAAACAACTTTCATGTTGAAAGATTTTCGAGCCACGTTCAAATTTTTGAAGTTTGAGCCATGCCAACCAAGTTGACCTTTGCCCGGCCGAGGCGCGCTCACGGGTTGCCCACGCCGCGCCCGCGCGTGCGGCGCTCACCGCCGGAAGCCCCTCTGCCGCCGTACGGCCTCGACTGCGCCGACCAATGGCACGGCCGTGTGTCCCCGCACGCGGTGCACGCTCCTGGCAAGGTCGCGTGGCCTGGGGTGCACTGTAGCGCTGACCCGAGCCGCGCTCCCGAGCTCGCCGTCGCGTCGCCGCCGCGAACCACCGGGTAATGCCGTCGCCGCCGTTGCCCATCAGTCCCTCGAGCGACCGTGTTTGCGCCCCGCGCGTCGCTTTTTCCTTCCCCGCCCTGTCTTCTCGCCTCGCCCACGCGCGCCTGCCGCCTGCAGCAAGCCTGCGCGCGCGCTGACGCCGCGCACGGCGCCAACACGGCCGCGACAAGCCGCTGCCGCCGCGACAGCTCACCGAGCTGCCCCAGCCCTCATCCCGTGCTGCCCGAGCACCACCTTCCTCCCCTCTCACTCCTACTTAAGCCCCCAAACAGTTCCCTTCCTCAGCACGCCGGAAAACCCTCGCCGGAGTTCGCAGAGGCGCCGCCGAGCTCGCTCTCGTGGACAACCCTCTCCTTTGCTCCTCCGGCCAAACCGAGGCTCGCACTAGCTTCCCCATCACCCACTGCCACTCCTCGACCAAGCCCCGACCCATTTCCGCTACCGCAGCCGCCGGCGCAGCTCGCCGGAGTTGACCGAGCCTTCCGCCGCCGCCCACGCACGGGCACAGCTCGCTCCGCTCCTCCTCCGGCTGAACCAAGGGCACCAACAGCTTCACCGTGCCGCGCTGGTGCTCACCGACCACTTCCCCGACCCTCTCCGACCCCGACGTCACCGGTCACCGCTCGCCGGAGCAAGCAGAGCCGCTGCCGTCGTCGACAACCCCTTTCCCGGCCTTCCCCGACCTCGAGACCTAGCTTAAAGGAACCGCGGTGAGCCCCTCTTCGTTTTCCCCCACTTTCCCGGCCCGGACCCGCCGCCGTTTGGCCGGCGTAAGCACGCCGGCGAACCCAGGGACCTCGGTGTGTCTTCAACCTCTTTCTAGGGGGCCGAGTGCAAAATGTAGGGACCCCGTTGTAAGACTTTCAAAAACTCTAGGGTTCACAGCGTAAAATAGATTCTATATTTTAGGTTTAATTCGCTGAGATCTTCAAAAATTCGTAGAAAATCGTAGAAAAATCAGAAAAATGCCAAACTAATTTTGTAGTGACCAGTGATTCAAGAAGTCCAACTTCTTCCTTTGCACCTCACTCAGTGGAGCTGTAGATTTTGAAATATAAATTCAAATCAGTTTGGACACTTTTCATCATAGTTCAAAATCTACACATGCACTGGAGCTGGACTTGGGATATGTTGTTAGTGTTATTGTCATTAGCTTAATGCGCAAGTGGTGCACAAACATTCCCAGTGGATTTAGAGTTATGAATTTCGAAACATATACCCTGCTGTTTTGGCAAATAAATCACAGAAAATAAATTACTCAGTGAAAAATCACCCCCTTCACACAGAAACTAAATCGAGACATAAGAAACCTTAGAAAAATGAAAATGGTAATTTTTGGACACTGGAAATGGCTAAATGATTTTTGGTAGTTTAAACATGGTGAAATTCCACAAAAATAAACATAAATCAATACCACTTGCAAACTTGCAGAGAGGTCACTCTTGGTACCCTAAGTCACTGTGCCAAGTGGTGTGGACAAAAACCTTGTAATTAGTTTTGTAGGAATTTAGTTTTTTTTAGGCAAAAAGATAAGAACATTTTTAATAAATTATAGAAAAATCACCTTGAGCCAAATTTTGGGCTAGGCTCCTTCCTTGGCATGAGTAAGCCTCTGGCCAAATGGCACATGAAAATAATACTCCTAAGTTGACCTTTTGAATAATAGAAAAAGGACTTAAATGGTGGAAAAGAGAAGAAAAAGAAAAGAAAAGAGAAAAACCCAAAACTCTAAAACCAAAGTAAAGGTTCAAAATGAAAAGGGTATATTCACTTATAATTAATGTTTATCCTTTCCAATTGACTGACCAAGATTTAAGCAAACCCTTACTATTTTAAGTCTCGGTATTTAAACATTCATGCATCTCGTGTAGATTCGGGTCTCGCCGACGGAGTTTACGAGCTAGTCCCCGCTGCCGAGGAGATCGCCCAGGAGTCCGAGGTGAACGTGGTGCACGTGGATCCGAGCTCCGAGCAGGAGTACCGCTTCGAGCCGGAAGGCAAGCCCCGGAGCATAACCTAACTTTACTTACGCGATTTATTTGATTATATGTTTGTGCATTTAAGTTTCAAGGAGTTGAATGAAACCCTAGATTGCATGATCATAGGTTCCCTTGATTGAACACTAGTATGTTAGGTCCGATAGTCGCTATGCTTAAGACCGATAGAAGTCGAGTGTTTTCCGACACTCGCGAGATATAGGAGTTGTATGTCTACGCATATCAGAAACACTAGAGATGATGGACGGATGATTGTAGGTACCCGTCTATCGATGTTTTAATTGGAAACATGTGGTACTTTTGTGTCAAGCGTTTGAACGTACCACATATATGCACGGACTATGGGACCGGTAAGTCCCGGTATCCGATTGATGCGAGCAGGTCCGACAGCTCTCTGTCTTGGAAACGTTATCCCATGGGCACATGAGGGTAGTTGCGTGAGTCCCAGTAGTGGTAAACCTTTACCCTGAGGCATTGGGACTCGGGAGCCACTCGCAGAGAGAGGAGAAAGGATTGGGGTGTGTTGGCATTTCCAACCATTCCGTATGTGTGGGTTTTCTCTGGCCAGGTAGTAAATTCGGTTCGAACTGTCCGCTTCTCGCGGTTATTGAGACTGCTTGACCGATGTATGACATATTATGAAGTGAAACTTGGAAGGATGAAATCTTTGTATGGAATAATTGTATTGCAAAACTTGATTGTTTAGCTAGGCTCACCTAGAATGGATAGGCTAAAGGAATTAAAATCAAAATAGAGAAATTAGAAATCAGCTTAGTCGCTTTTGGCAAAAGAACCCCACTAGCCAAACAGCCTCTCATCTTAGGAGTCGGTGATGTAGTGATCACCAGTCGGTTAAGTCTTGTTGAGTATAACTAGTATACTCAGCCTTGCTTGTGGCTAAATTTTCAGGACCGTCCCCTCAGATTGGGCCTCCCAGCTTCCTCCTGGTTACAGCATCGAGTGGGAGCCGACCTCTCCCGAGGATCGTGAGGAGTAGCGTCACGGCTGACTTCATCGTGACGATACTATGGATCGTCGCTAGTATCTCGTTTACTTACCGCTGCATGAACTCGAACTATTTTATTTATCATTTCAATTTGGTTGTAATAACTCTGAACCTTGTTGTAATTTGAATTGTGGAATGATGTGATCTTTGGAACTCACCTTCGAGTAAGCGTATGGACGGACGATCTTCAGTAGCAGTTAGTCGAGCTTGACTCCACGGTCGAATCCGCACTTGGGAACATTTTCGTGTATTAGCACCAATGGAAGGTGGAATATACTTAAGTGGGCCCATTTCTCGGGTGAGATCGCTACAGCTGGTATCAGAGCCGACGTGCATACACTCCAAAGAAAGCATCAGACCCTAACCAATGTTTTCTAAAATAAAATCTACCAAACCCCGTTTCCATTGCGCCTAAGCAAACGGAACGAAACGTATAGGAACGTTAAGGATAAAAACTAGAACGTGAAGTCCTTAAGGGTTAAGGGTTGCGCTTTGTTAGGTGGCATAGTCTAACTTAGGATTGATGTTTGCTCTTCCATGAAACCCAATCTTTAAAAGGCTTTCGTCGCAAATCCTTTGACTGGTACGTAAAGTTACGAGTAGGAGTCCGACTAGATCTATGGAGAGAGACGCGTCTATGCCTAGCCACCGGCACTAACTTCGAAAGTCAAGTCTGACTTAAGATGTGAGGACGTTTAGGTCTTGCATGCATCTCTTAACTAAAATCGGAATAATAATGAACTTAAGAGAGTCAAAACCCAACCGATCAAATCAATGCTTAAACGACCTTAATTAAAAGCTTAAGCACGTTCTTTACCTTCAGTTTTCTCCCAGTTTCTGCTGTAGTCTTTTTGACTCATGGTACTCACCTCTGAATTTTTGTTCAGATGGCCGTTCCCAGTCACCTTGCTGGCGCGAACGAGAAGGTGGAGTGCCAGGACTGCCTCAGCTGGGAGGGCTTTCCATCCCTCTTTTGGAAGATTCTGAAGGAGTTTGGCTACCCGTCTCCGCCGGTTTACTTTGGCAGAGAGTATGCGGAGCGTGGTGTGACTCGGTGCAGTGTCCGCATGGAGGCACCGGTGCATCCCGAGCACCCCGACTGGCCTAGACTGGGAGTTGTGGTGCACGGTCACCGTTTTCCGGACACTTGGGAGCTGGCCGCCTTCGCAGGGCTGAACCAGTTCACTTCACAGCACCACGACTTGGTGGATAACACTTTGGTTGGCTTCCTGCCTTCAGCCCGCAGGGATGACCCTTAGTGGTTGTCACGTTACTTGGCTTCCCCGCAGTTGTTCCTGGAGTTTCCCCGGAAGGCACCTGCTTTCCTTGCTAGCTGGATGAAGGCTAGCATCCGCATGGCAGAGCTACTCAAGATGTCTCAGGATTCTCTGCTCGACTTTGCCGATGCGATGGTGAGAGTGTCCGCGGATAAGGACATAGCCGGGATCTGCACTTCCTTGGACATGGCTGCCAAGGATACTCAGATCCGGGATTTGCAGGCTCGCATTGCGGAGCTTACCATGGAGAAGGAGCACTGCGCTCACCAGGTGGAGGTGTTGACGACTGCACTTGAGGAGGCACAGGAGGATTTGCACGAGGCTAATGCCGAGATGGTTGAGTTGGAGGCTCATATGGAGGTTCCCGAGGAGGACGAGGCAGAGGATGATGCCAGGTCCGAGCTGGACGACGAGGAGCTACCCCCAGTTCAGCCACCACTTTCATCCACCGTGAGCCGTACTTCGGTGAACGACGTGGATGACTTCTAGAGCGTTGAGTTAGAGATTGGGCACTCTTCAGCATGGCTTTTCCGTGTCACGTGGAGTCTAGCTAGTTGAAGATGAATAATCTCTTTGTATCTCATGTCCTGTTTCCCTTCGCAATTGGTGTAACATCTTAATTATAAGGTGTTGTCAGCATGTGTTGTAATGGATTCGTTGAACCATGTCTTGGATTAATGAAGTTGCTCATTCTATGAAATTTCGCTTTTTATGCCACGTTCTTTTGTAACTTTGAGCTTGTCTCTTAATCGTGCCTGTCGTTCCCTTAAGAGCAAAGGGTGATTCATGAAATTAATGGACACCCAATCATGCAGATGGCAGGACCTACGACCCGACGGACCCCGGATGGTTTCGGGGCGAATCAAGGCTCAACTAGTGCCCCGAACCAGCAGGTCCCGCCAGAGCAGCAGCCACCACCTGCCCCTCCGCTGCCAAATTGGCAGCAGATGATGGCTATGCACGCAGAGGTCATGAGGACTATGCAGCAGCAGATACAATTGCAGCAGCAGCAGTTGGCCCAGAACATGAACATCAGTACTCAGCGTCAGAATGGCCGAAATGCCCCGCCTGCTCAGGTTGCTCGATTTGAGGACTTCTTGGGTACTCAGCCCCCAGTGTTCTCTAAAGCCACTGAGCCTATGGAGGCCGACGCGTGGATTCGGGCTATCGACTCGAAGTTTGCTATCCTCGCTGCCCCTTGCTCTGAAGAGCGCAAGGTCACTTTCGCCGCACAGCAGCTTCGCGGTCCGGCTTTGGTTTGGTGGGAGACTTATCGTGGCATGCTCCCCGCCGAAACTGTGGTTACCTGGCAGAACTTCAAGGATGCGTTCAAGGCGCATCACATTCCTAAGGGCCTTGTTGAGAGGAAGCTGAGAGAGTTCCTGACCTTGACTCAGGGCACTCACACGGTGTACCAGTACGCCCAGGCTTTCAACAACCTTTGTCAGTACGCTGGTCATCATGCTGACAGTGATGATAAGAAGAAGGAGAGGTTCCGTATGGGGCTCAGCACCAAGTTGCAGGAGAGGCTGCTCAACATCAAGCCTGCCACTTATGCTGACTTGGTCAATGTGGCTATCGCTCAGGAGGATGCCATTATGACCCATAGAGCCGACAAGAAGAGGAAGGCTCCTGTTGTCTCTGCCAGTGGCGGTAAGCCGCAGCGCTTCCGTATTGTTCCTCCACAGGGACAGCAGCGTACAGGGCAGTCTGGCCGCTGGGTGGTCAACCCTCCTCAGCAGGGTGGTTCTCGCTTTCCACCACAGCAGTCACAGCAGCAGAAGACCCCGATGAAGCAGCAGCCAGCTCAGCCTGGAGCTGGGTATTCTTGCTACCGTTGCGGCAGTACCAGTCACTTCATCAGGGACTGTCCCCAGGGCAAGCAGCAGAACAATGGCAACCAGCCAAACAAGGGCAAGTTGCAGAAGATTCACGTCAAGCAGGGAAGGGTCAACTTCACCACCTTGACTGACCTTCCCGAGGGAGCACCAGTAATGACGGGTAAATTTCTGATTCATAACCAACCTGCAGTCATTCTCTTTGATTCTGGTGCCACTCATAGTTTCATAAGTCCAAGTTGTGCTAAGAAATGTGGGTCAAAATGCTTATCTACAAATGCGGCCTACAAAATAATAACCGCAGGAGGAAACTTGAATTCAAATCATGTGGCGCGAAAGGTGCCAATTAAACTGGGTAGTAGAGTTATCTTGACCGATCTGATTCTTTTAGAACTGGATGGGATAGATATAATCTTGGGAGCTAATTGGATGGCACAGCACAAGGTTGTGTTAGACGTTGCTGAGAGAATTGTTGATATCAACTCACCTACACATGGATCTACCACACTCTATCTTCCGTCTCCCAACTCCTTGAGCTCATGTGTCTTTGTCATGACTGAACCCAAGCTTGAAGACATTCCTATTGTCTGTGAGTTCCCCGATGTCTTCCCAGACGACTTGCCTGGAATGCCACCGGATAGGGACATTGAGTTCGTTATCGAGCTACAACCTGGTACCGCACCAATTTCTAAAAGACCCTACAGAATGCCACCCACGGAATTGGCAGAGATGAAAACTCAACTCCAAGATTTACTGAACAAGGGTTTCATTCGTCCGAGTACATCACCTTGGGGTTGTCCTGCCATATTTGTCGAAAAGAAGGATCACACGTTGAGGATGTGTATTGACTACCGGCCTCTCAATGCGGTCACTATCAAAAACAAGTACCCTCTTCCCCGCATTGATGTATTGTTCGATCAACTCGCCGGAGCCAAGATATTCTCAAAAATTGATCTTCGTTCCGGATATCATCAAATCAAGATTCGTCCTTGTGATATTCCCAAGACGGCTTTCTCGACCCGCTATGGACTTTATGAATTCTTGGTTATGTCGTTCGGGCTGACTAATGCTCCTGCTTATTTCATGTATCTCATGAATTCGGTGTTCATGCCCGAGCTGGATAAGTTCGTAGTGGTTTTCATTGATGATATTCTTGTCTATTCCAAGAATGAGGAAGAGCATGCCGAGCATCTCCGCATTGTTCTTCAACGACTCCGTGATCACAAGTTGTATGCCAAGCTCTCCAAGTGCGAGTTTTGGCTGGATAGTGTGAAGTTCTTGGGTCACACTGTTTCTAAGAATGGTATCTCGGTAGATCCTACGAAAGTGCAGCAAGTAATGGACTGGAAACCTCCTACCTCTGTCCACGAAATCCGAAGCTTTCTGGTTTTGGCAGGATATTATCGTCGGTTTATTCCGGATTTCTCGCGAGTTGCCAAGCCAATGACCGAGTTATTGAAGAAGGGGCAGAAATTCGTGTGGGATGAGAAGTGTGAAGGGGCATTCCGCACATTGAGGAAGTTGTTGACCTCAGCTCCGGTTCTGACCCAACCGGATAGCACCAAACCCTACGATGTTTATTGCGATGCTTCAGGCACCGGACTCGGTTGTGTTCTTATGCAAGAAAATCGAGTTATTGCTTATGCTTCACGTGCTCTCCGTCCCCATGAGCTGAATTATCCCACTCACGACCTTGAATTGGCAGCCGTGATTCACGCTCTGAAAATATGGAGGCACTATCTTATAGGAGTTCCTTGCAATGTGTATACCGACCACAAAAGTCTCAAGTACGTCTTCACTCAGGCTAACTTGAATATGAGGCAGCGAAGATGGCTGGAATTGGCAAAGGATTATGACATGAGTTTGCATTATCATCCCGGAAAGGCGAATGTGGTTGCGGATGCCTTGAGCCGCAAGTCTCATTGCCATTGTCTTTCGGTCGAATCGTATGCCGACACTCTATGCCATGAGTTGGCGAAACTCAATCTCAAGATTGTTCCGCATGGCTATTTAAACAACATATCCCTCGAGTCCACATTGCACGAGGAGATCTTTCTGGCCCAGCATACCGATAAAAAGGTCGGAGTTATTCGGGAGGAGCTGGCCAAAGGAACGGAGGAACGGTATAACTGTTTCCGTCAGGATGCCCGAGGCATGATATGGTTCGGGAACCGTATCGTCGTGCCTAAAGATCCGGAATTACGGAAGAAAATTTTGAGTGAAGCTCACCACTCAAAGTTTTCTATTCACCCTGGCAGCAATAAAATGTACCAGGATATGAAGAAAACTTTTTGGTGGACCAAGATGAAAATGGATATCGCCCGGTTTGTATCCGAGTGTGACACTTGCAGGAGGGTAAAGGCTAGTCATCTAAAGGCGGCTGGAACTCTTCAACCTTTGTCTATACCATCATGGAAATGGGAGGACATCAGTATGGATTTCATTGTTAGCGTTCCCAAGACCGCACGAGGGCACGATTCTATATGGGTCATTGTGGACAGGCTCACAAAGACCGCCCACTTTATTCCGGTCAACACCACCTATGTCGTCAAGAAGTATGCCGAGATCTATCTCAACCAAATTGTACGTCTGCACGGGGTGCCTAGAACAATCATTTCGGACCGAGGTCCGCAGTTTGTGGCAAGGTTCTGGGAGCAACTCCATGCATCTCTCGGCACAAGGCTTATTCGAAGCTTGGCTTACCACCCGCAGACGGATGGGCAAACCGAGCAGGTGAATCAAATCCTTGAAGACATGCTTAGAGCTTGTGTCATTCACTATGAAGCAAGTTGGGATAAATGCCTGGCTATCGCCGAGTTCTCATACAACAACAGTTACCAAGCAAGCTTGAAAATAGCACCATTCGAAGTCTTGTATGGGAAAATGTGTCGAACTCCGTTATGTTGGTCTCAGCCTGGAGAGCGGGAAATATACGGACCCGACCTGGTGATTGAAGCCGAAGAGCAAGTCAGAGTTATTCGAGAAAACCTCAAAGCCGCTCAGTCTCGTCAGAAGAGTTATGCCGATCGCCGAAGAATGCCTCTCAAGTTCGCAGTCGGTGATCATGTGTATCTTAAGGTTTCACCAACTCGAGGAGTCCAAAGGTTCGGAGTAAAGGGAAAGCTTGCACCCCGTTACGTCGGACCTTATGAAATCATCGAGAAGTGTGGATCCGTGGCTTATCGTCTACGACTTCCCGACAAACTTTCAGCCGTGCACAATGTCTTTCATATCTCACAACTCAAGAAGTGTATTCGAGTTCCGACTGAAGTCGTGGAACAAGAAGACGTGGAAGTTGAGCCCGATCTGACCTACATTGCTCAACCTCTCAAAGTCCTTGACCAAAAGGAAAGGCACACGAGAAGGAGCTCAGTTAAGATGTATAAAATTCAGTGGGTTCATCACACTGAAGAAGAGGCAACATGGGAGACCGAGGAATATCTCAATCGCCATTATCCTGGATTTCTCACCACCCCACCAGGTACCGCATGTTCCGCACTTTCTAGCATTCCCGAATCTCGGGACGAGATTCTTTTTAAGGGGGGTAGGCTGTAACACCCCTGGTGTTAATTAACACTAAAATGAAGTTCAAGTTAAGCTAAGCACACTTCAAAAGAGAAATCAAAGAAAATGAGAAAAATTATCCAAATTAAGTCAAAAACCATTCAAATGAAGCAATAAAGAAACGTTTGAAAACATCCTAAGAACTTGAAAAAGTGCAAATGTGAAAGTTGGAGTATGAGTCAAACCAAGAAACTTCCCTTTTCAAACCATAGCCTAAAAATGCTTGGAAGCATCTCAAAATTCGAACCCCAAACTTGGAATTTGAATTTTCCAATTCAAATTCAAGGCTGAAATGGAATCTTAGTCAAATCTCAAGATTTTACCACAGAACATCAAAATCTCCAAAACACAAAGTTGTACATCTTCACATTCCTGAACTTTGCCTCAATTGGCACTTTGGCTAATTTTGCCATTTAGCCCCTCGAATTTCAAAAATTCAGTTCAAAACAGGGTTTTACCCCCTTTTGAATCACGGCCAAATTTTCAACTTTTTCTCAAAATCTCCAGTGCAGGGACGTGTCTCATGAAATTCTAAACAACTTTCATGTTGGAAGATTTTCGAGCCACCTTCAAATTTTTGAAGTTTGAGCCATGCCAACCAAGTTGACCTTTGCCCGGCCGAGGCGCGCTCACGGGTTGCCCACGCCGCGCCCGCGCGTGCCGCGCTCGCCGCCGGAAGCCCCTCTGCCACCGTACGGCCTCGACTGCGCCGACCAATGGCACGGACGTGTGTCCCCGCACGCGGTGCACGCTCCTGGCAAGGTCGCGTGGCCTGGGGTGCACTGTAGCGCTGACCCGAGCCGCGCTCCCGAGCTCGCCGTCGCGTCGCCGCCGCGAACCACCGGGTAATGCCGTCGCCGCCGTTGCCCATCGGTCCCTCGAGCGACCGTGTTTGCGCCCCGCGCGTCGCTTTTTCCTTCCCCGCCCTGTCTTCTCGCCTCGCCCACGCGCGCCTGTCGCCTGCAGCAAGCCTGCGCGCGCTGACGCCGCGCACGGCGCCAACACGGCCACGACAAGCCGCTGCCGCCGCGACAGCTCACCGAGCTGCCCCAGCCCTCATCCCGTACTGCCCGAGCACCCCCTTTCTCCCCTCTCACTCCTACTTAAGCGCCCAAACAGTTCCCTTCCTCAGCACGCCGGAAAACCCTCGCCGGAGTTCGCAGAGGCGCCGCCGAGCTCGCTCTCGTGGACAGCCCTCTCCTTTGCTCCTCCGGCCAAACCGAGGCTCGCACTAGCTTCCCCATCACCCACTGCCACTCCTCGACCAAGCCCCGACCCATTTCCGCTACCGCAGCCGCCGGCGCAGCTCGCCGGAGTTGACCGAGCCTTCCGCCGCCGCCCACGCACGGGCACAGCTCGCTCTGCTCCTCCTCCGGCTGAACCAAGGGCACCAACAGCTTCACCGTGCCGCGCTGGTGCTCACCGACCACTTCCCCGACCCTCTCCGACCCCGACGTCGCCGGTCACCGCTCGCCGGAGCAAGCAGAGCCGCCGCCGTCGTCGACAACCCCTTTCCCGGCCTTCCCCGACCTCGAGACCTAGCTTAAAGGAACCGCGGTGAGCCCCTCTTCGTTTTCCCCCACTTTCCCGGCCCGGACCCGCCGCCGTTTGGCCGGCGTAAGCACGCCGGCGAACCCAGGGACCTCGGTGTGTCTTCAACCTCTTTCTAGGGGGCCGAGTGCAAAATGTAGGGACCCTGTTGTAAGACTTTCAAAAACTCTAGGGTTCACAGCGTAAAATAGATTCTATATTTTAGGTTTAATTCGCTGAGATTTTCCAAAATTCGTAGAAAATCGTAGAAAAATCATAAAAATGCCAAACCAATTTTGTAGTGACCAGTGATTCAAGAAGTCCAACTTCTTCATTTGCACCTCACTCAGTTGAGCTGTAGATTTTGAAATATAAATTCAAATCAGTTTGGACACTTTTCATCATAGTTCAAAATCTACACATGCACTGGAGCTGGACTTGGGATATGTTGTTAGTGTTATTGTCATTAGCTTAATGCGCAAGTGGTGCACAAACATTCCCAGTGGATTTAGAGTTATGAATTTCCAAACATATACCCTGCTGTTTTGGCGAATAAATCACAGAAAATAAATTACTCAGTGAAAAATCACCCCCTTCACACAGAAACTAAATCAAGACATAAGAAACCTCAGAAAAATGAAAATGGTAATTTTTGGACAATGGAAATGGCTAAATGATTTTTGGTAATTTAAACATGGTGAAATTCCACAAAAATAACCATAAATCAATACCACTTGCAAACTTGCAGAGAGGTCACTCTTGGTACCCTAAGTCACTGTGCCAAGTGGTGTGGACAAAAACCTTGTAATTATTTTTGTAGGAATTTAGTTTGTTTTTAGGCAAAAAGATAAGAACATTTTTAATAAATTATAGAAAAATCACCTTGAGCCAAATTTTGGGCTAGGCTCCTTCCTTGGCATGAGTAAGCCTCTGGCCAAATGGCACATGAAAATAATACTCCTAAGTTCACCTTTTGAATAATAGAAAAAGGACTTAAATGGTGGAAAAGAGAAGAAAAAGAAAAGAAAAGAGAAAAACCCAAAACTCTAAAACCAAAGTAAAGGTTCAAAATGAAAAGGGTATATTCACTTATAATTAATGTTTATCCTTTCCAATTCACTGACCAAGATTTAAGCAAACCCTTACTATTTTAAGTCTCGGTATTTAAACATTCATGCATCTCGTGTAGATTCGGGTCTCGCCGACGGAGTCTACAAGCTAGTCCCCGCTGCCGAGGAGATCGCCCAGGAGTCCGAGGTGAACGTGGTGCACGTGGATCCGAGCTCCGAGCAGGAGTACCGCTTCGAGCCGGAAGGCAAGCCCCGGAGCATAACCTAACTTTACTTACGCGATTTATTTGATTATATGTTTGTGCATTTAAGTTTCAAGGAGTTGAATGAAACCCTAGATTGCATGATCATAGGTTCCCTTGATTGAACACTAGTATGTTAGGTCCGATAGTCGCTATGCTTAAGACCGATAGAAGTCGAGTGTTTTCCGACACTCGCGAGATATAGGAGTTGTATGTCTACTCATATCAGAAACACTAGAGATGATGGACGGATGATTGTAGGTACCCGTCTATCGATGTTTTAATTGGAAACATGTGGTACTTTTGTGTCAAGTTTGAACGTACCACATATATGCACGGACCATGGGACCGGTAAGTCCCGGTATCCGATTGATGCGAGCAGGTCCGACAGCTCTCTGTCTTGGAAACGTTATCCCATGGGCACATGAGGGTAGTTGCGTGAGTCCCAGTAGTGGTAAACCTTTACCCTGAGGCATTGGGGACTCGGGAGCCACTTTCAGAGAGAGGAGAAAGGATTGGGGTGTGTTGGCATTTCCAACCATTCCGTATGTGTGAGTTTTCCCTGGCCAGGTAGTAAATTCGGTTCGAACTGTCCGCTTCTCGCGGTTAATGAGACTGCTTGACCGATGTATGACATATTATGAAGTGAAACTTGGAAGGATAAAATCTTTGTATGGAATAATTGTATTGCAAAACTTGATTGTTTAGCTAGGCTCACCTAGAATGGATAGGCTAAAGGAATTAAAATCAAAATAGAGAAATTAGAAATCAGCTTAGTCGCTTTTGGCAAAAGAACCCCACTAGCCAAACAGCCTCTCATCTTAGGAGTCGGTGATGTAGTGATCACCAGTCGGTTAAGTCTTGTTGAGTATAACTAGTATACTCAGCCTTGCTTGTGGCTAAATTTTCAGGACCGTCCCCTCAGGAGGTAGCTGCCTCTATGGCTTGGGCCTCCCAGCTTCCTCCTGGTTACAGCATCGAGTGGGAGCCGACCTCTCCCGAGGATCGTGAGGAGTAGCGTCACGGCTGACTTCATCGTGACGATACTATGGATCGTCGCTAGTATCTCGTTTCCTTACCGCTGCATGAACTCGAACTATTTTATTTATCATTTCAATTTGGTTGTAATAACTCTGAACCTTGTTGTAATTTGAATTGTGGAATGTTGTGATCTTTGGAACTCACCTTCGAGTGAGCGTATGGACGGACGATCTTCAGTAGCAGTTAGTCGAGCTTGACTCGACGGTCGAATCCGCACTTGGGAACATTTTCGTGTATTAGCACCAATGGAAGGTGGAATATACTTAAGTGGGCCCATTTCTCGGGTGAGATCGCTACACCAATCATCTTGCTTCCTCCTAAACTATATAGACACTACCCTCTCCCAATGCTAATATTAATAGTGTCTAGTGCATTGGTTTTCGCATAGACACTGGGTCTCATGCAAGACCCAGTTTCTTCCCATCTCTCCTCTCTCTCTTATTTAATACATGACACATCACCTAAAAATCCTATGTGGCACTATAATTAATTCTATGGACACTATCCTACTAGGAGGGTTGGGGATAGCCTTACATCAGTGCACCGGCTCTTTTACAAACAAGAACCTAAAAAAAAGAAAATTACAAAGTTTAAAACTCCTAATCATCTTCCTCAATGAGGACAGGGATCCGTTTGTCACCGCCATCCAAACCGCTACCATGTACTCATGTTGCCGTACCGCGTACGTATGCTTACCTGGGAAGCCAAAGCGAACCATGCGACCACCAAAAGTTTTTCATTTTGTGTATATAAAATCGTCAATATCCCCTTTTCCCTTTTCTCGAAATCATTTTGTTAACTTTTTCAATAACTTTCCACATAAGATTATCCAAATGAGATTATCAAAAATAAAATCTCAAGCAAAAGATATATTTTCACAAGATTTATTTTAAAAATACAGAATTGTTTATTCCAATTTTTTAAAAACCCATGGATTTTTCATCAAAGGTTATACAAATATTTTCCAGAAAAATAAGGTTCCCGAAAAAATATTCCAAACATTTCAAGTTAAAACATTTTTTTTAGAAAATAAAGGTCTTTTACAAAATTTTGTTAATATTTTTTATAAACATCAACATTAAATAACTTTTTCGTAGGAAAATTTATTTAAATAATCTTTTGGAAGTGTATTAAAAACTTTTATGAAAAAATGTATCCAAATACATTTTATTAGAAAAAATGAAATATACTTTGCTGCGTGTCGCAGCCGATTCCTGCATCCGACCCACCTGGCTCGGGCCACCACATGGAGCCTCCTCGTATGCGCAAACCTCGGCGTACAGCTCGCCCATGCGAAAGCCACCAATGAGCTTCGCCAGCGTCTATGTAAATTGAGAGAAGAGCTTTGAGTTTAATGTTCTCTTGAACAATAGTTGTTGTAGTTATTGTAACTTTTGTTTAATCTAAGACCAAAATTTTCTTATTTATTTACATCCATGTCAATATGTCAAATAAATACAACTTGTCAGATTGAAGTGACATGCACGTCTGTATCAAAGATGATGACTCAAAGCATAAAAAAACATATATATTCCCCTTTTGTGATAGTATCGTATCAATATGCTAAAAATCAGAAAAATGACTAAACGAAATCTAAAATTTTGTTGATCTATATTGGAATATAAATTTATCCCAAATTTTTTCAAGGAAGTCAGCAGGGGAGTTCCCTACCTATTTTTTTATATAAAATATGGATATATACACATGGGGTTTACAAGAGCCATTTATCCCAAATTAGTCATACCTTACCATTATATTTGTTCTCTGAGCCTCAAAATAATTTTCTTATATGACAATTTGTGTGTCCTAAGACATTTAGTGTATGTATGCTAGTACGTGGTTCATATACAAAATATGTAAGATAAAATTAATTGTAAAAAAATGTACTAGACTATGAAATGTGTCTATTTGAAGAAACAGAATTCAAGACAAATTATTGAAAACAACATAATACGACGGTATATTAAATAAATAAAATAAGAACTATGACCTATCATCTTGAAAAAAACTTTAAACAATGGTTATAGAAAAAATAAAAAACTATTGTGGGTCCACATATAATGGTTCTAGTCGGACCCACATATGATGGGACCCATATTGTGTGGGTCCTATTGTTAAACCTACACCAGTCCAGTACGTCCCACACCGTGGGTCACATGTACTAGAATTGATCCAAAATCTTAACATATAAAATCTATATATCATCTTCAACAATTGTACATCGGCGTAGTTTCTAAAGATAAATTACCCTACATCCAATCTATTATCATCTCTCTAATTTTCTCCATATCCTTTTTCTCCTTTTTTTCTCGAGTAGACATGGTTTCAGGTATCCTTCTATGCTCTCCTTGATTCCTTTGCTACTTTTTTCTTTGACGAAAATTCCTTTGCTGCCTTATCTAGTTGTTTTAGGTGGCAAGCTATTTAGTGCTACGAAACCATGCTAACACTGGTAGATGTCACCCTCCTAAGGTGGCAAAGCTATTTATAGCGAGTTCAACTTGTACACAGAAGGTGGCAAGCTATCTAATGTCGATCATATTTTATCCGATTCCCCTATGCAATGCATAATGCATGTTCCGCCATCCGTTACTACCAAAAGCCCAAAATGCTAGAAAGTGTTGTACCAATGTAGAAACTAGAGGGTGTTTGGTTGTCTGTATAAGCCCCAGCCAGGCTCCCCGCATGCAGGCTGCGGGTGTTTGGATGCCTGCACGGGAGGCTGGGCTTGGCTCCCCACGTGCAGCCATACAGCCCGGGAGGCTGGGCTTGGCTCCCCACGTGCAGCCATACAGCCCATGGGCCAGTCTCTCTGGGAAATGCAAGAATCGACCATTTCTAGCGGGCCTTGCTCACGGGAGACGGCCATTAGCTCACTACTGACAGTATTAGTATATAATCCGCACATATTAGGTTATATTTATATATTTTAAATTAGATTAGGATTTATAAATGTAAAATAAAATCATTACAACACAACTTTATAAAATAAATATTATAAAATTATTTGTTTTTCTGACATGATACGTACAGGTAGCCAAACATCTTCTCTTCTCAGCCAGGTTCAACACGTGCACGCAACCAAACACGAAGATTCGCACGCACTCGGCCTGGCTCACGGGAGTCTGGCTCACACATGCGAGCCAGGCTAAGGTCATGCAGGCAACCAAACAGCCCCTAGAAAGTTCTGGGGAATGGTTTTGGCTTCCAGAAGCTAAGAACTTTCTAGGGAATGGTTTTGGCTTCCAGAAGCTGAGAAGCATCAGGTCCCTTTTCATGAATCATGACCCGAAAGCATTTCCCCGCATAGAGCTGCTGAAATGCGCTTTGCTCGAGACGATTTGAATACTCTTTGTCCTTGGACTTTAGCATTTAGTTAACTATACGCTCAATCGCCCAAAGATTCAGCTGCTGATTGTTTATGCCTCAGCTGTCATCCAAAAATCCTGAAAGCAATAATGCCGGTAACTGAAAAGGATTCCGACCTCAAAGCCTAGGCGTATGGCTTAGCAACCGGCCAATCCTTGCCTGTTCAGGTTCAGCTCTGTGCTGAGCTGCTGATGCGTTCTGTGACTCACAAGTGACAACACAATGCCAGCCTTCTGCAACCTCGCGTCGCGGTTCTGGACCTCGAGGCACCGCCCGCTTGCAACCGCGAACGGTCTGAAAATCCAATCCTACACGCTGGCACGGATACGACCGCTTCAGCTGTCCATGCTGCCGCTGGCCAATGGCAAGTTATCATTGCCAACTTGAAGTTATGCGCCCGTTTTTAATCGTCGGTGCAACCGACGAACACGAGGCCGCGATGTTAACCGTTTCTGCGTTTCAGAAAAAAACAGCATATCCTTTGGATTATCTCTACTTCCGCGACGAGGGATTCGAAGATACTGACATGTACGTTTACTGCCGTATTTTTTAATACTCTCTCCATTACGTCACCCGGTAGGAAACCACGTCGTTTTCTTCAAGATGCATGTACATTAGTATATAAACACACGACCCTCACCGACACCTAATAGCCACCTTGGACACGAATTCCAGGCTGCCATCATCGCTCTGAAGAAGCAGAGGGAGCAGGCTGAGAGAGGTGCTCCAATGGCCAGCCGCGGTGGAGCACTCGTCCTCATTGTCCTGTGGTCGCTGCTCCAGCTCGGCGCCGCGAAGACGAAGCCCCTCGTGCCGGCGATGTTCGTGTTCGGTGACTCCCTGGTGGACGTCGGCAACAACAACCAACTGGCCAAGTGCAACGTCACATGCCAGGCCAACTACCAGCCCTTCGGCGTCGACTACCCCCCCTGCCACTCACCCACTGGCCGGTTCAGCAATGGCTACAACTTGGCAGACCAGCTAGGTTCGTAAACATCACATCATGCATATATATCTGCTGTTGAAGATGTTTTTGCGGCTTGAAACTGTTTTTACTGTTAAAGAGAACAAGTTGGGAATGTGACTGACCAAGAATTGTTGCCGGTGATCATCGACGAACAGCTCAGCTGCTGGGCTTTGACGAGAGCCCACCGGCGTTCCTCTCCCCGTCGAACGCGAGTGCCTCCCGGCGGACGAGCACGGGCATCAACTTCGCGTCAGGAGGGTCGGGGCTCCTCCCTACGACCGGCAGCCAATTTGTACGCGCCCGTGCACGCGCTTGCTTGTTGATCGATGCCAACACACACCCGTGTGTTTACCCTGGTTCTGTTCTGTGTGTGCAGTGCGGCGAGGTGTTTACCATGGCCGAGCAGGTCGGCAACTTCACGAGCCTCGTTCGAAGCTCGGGAAGAAAAGACAGGACGGCAGCTGATCTCGTCTCCGAGTCTCTCATCTTCATCAGCGTCGGCAGCAACGACCTGTTCGAGTACGCTGACTACATCACGAAAGCTAACATCAGTAGCTCTAACCGTAACGACACAGAATACTTGCAAGGGCTCATCGCTTCTTACACGAGCTACATCAAGGTATAAAAATTTATGTTTTAATTGTGACTCTCAAAAAATGCATCATTTCTGACTGAACGTGAAATGCTACTGCTACGAACCTGCAGGAGCTATACGCCGCCGGGGCAACGAAATTCGGCGTCCTGAGCCCATCGCTGGTCGGGTGCTGCCCGTTGCAGAGGGCATTAGCGAAGGAGTTCAACGGCAGCGATCAGTTCGGCTGCCTCGGCGTGGCGAATAACCTCTCCCAGCAGCTGTACCCCATGATCGCCTCCATGCTGCAGGACCTCAGCATGGAGCTGCCCGACATGAGCTACTCCCTTGGCGACGCCATCGGGATGGCCGGATTCGTCTTCAAAAGCACCAGTAATCAACCTAAACTAATTCTAGCTTCCTGCGATGTGTAGTTTTTTTTGTTGTTTCCACCATGAATCTCTGGACTCTGACACTGATGCTCATTTCTGCTGCATAGACTTGACGTTCGACCATGCGTGCTGCGGCTCAGGGGATTTCGGGGAGAACGTGTGCAACTCGTCGGCTCCCCTGTGCCAGAACCGGAGCAGCTTCTTCTTCTGGGACAGGTTCCACCCCACCGACGCCGTGTCGGCGATCACCGCGAATGAGCTCTTCCAAGGCCCCGCCGGGCGCTTCGTCCACCCGATCAACGTGCACCAGCTGATGGCGCCGCAGCCATGAGCAAAATTTGGCTGTCACCTGTGAATGCACATGACTCGATGATACTGTAATAATACCAATAATTCAGTAATAAGTGGCGGTGTTTGTGTGTATGTGTGACAATTAGGAGATTGATTGGAAAGGGCTATAGAGATTGTTGTGCGCCTCCAGAAGGCTATCTTGGCGGCCGCGTTTGTGACCGAAGATTCCTAAATGCATTGACGACACCTGGTCATCTGTTGCTTGTCATGTTTGTCCCAAACAAATACTTGGGTATGTACAGATCTCGTACGAATGATAATGACTGCATTGTGGTGTTCTTCCTGTATTATTAAACCCTTGTGTGCCACCATTAGTCCTTTTCTTTTTATAGGTAAAAAAACAAAAAAGGGTGAATAATAATAGCCAATATGGTCCTCAAAAGTTGTCTCTTGTTTAGAGAAAGAGATTAAGGGGGGACGAGCCGGTAAAGAGATAAAAGGAGGATTAGCTAGCAGTACCTGCTGCTGCCTATTGGTTGTATTTCTTCCCACGCCATAGATCCCTTTTGACACTGATTACCTCCTTAATTGACCATGAAAGATGGGTGGAGGAAGCTCTCATGCTTTTTAACTTTTTTTTTTATATAAAAAATAGAAAGATAGATGCCTCACGACCTGCTTAATTGACCATGAAAGATTCTGATACAAAGGACTTGGTCATGCTTGCCCGCACTCTTGACCTCTAAAGCTTAATTACCTTCATTCCATCTCCTTGGTTTGATTTTTTGCAGCCTTGATTTCAAAGCTTTGGCCACAGATGAATGAAACACAAGTGGGCCTAGGTAATACATTTGGTTATATTTTGAAACCCACTCACCCAACGAACACAAATAGTTCAGTTAAAAAAAACGACATGAACAGAACAAACAGAAAAAAAAATTGATAACATGATTTGGCAAACGTACACAAAGTTCCAGATTTGGTGCTGCGACTACTGCACCGCTTCACTTATTTCATATTCATCTTTGGAGTATCAAATTAAACATAACGTGTGCCAGGTGACCACTTCAACTTGACCATCATCGAATTCTCTTTCCTGGCTCCTAATTCCACGGGTGAATTCTAAACTGAATTTCAAATGCTTGTCCTCCTCTTGGTTGTCACAGGTTGTGATTACTGTCAGGTCCACATCTACGTGGAGTTCGAGCTCCCAACTATATGGCAAGGCAATCACAGGTGGACTAAGTGGAAGAACCGATGTGGAGCCAGAGGGAACGGACCATTTCCTCCATCGTGGGCAATTGAAGAGGTGGACACTATGGTTCCCATAGTCAGGGGCTCTCACCTTGATAGTGCCACACACGGCGCGGCTTCTAGAGCCAAGGTCGTTGAGCTTTAACCTGACCTCGACATTCATCTCAAGGGCACTGGGAATCACCAAGTATGTGACCTCCAACTTGCGGCCAGGACCTGCCCAGATGGTTTTTGTGTATTCTTCAGGATCGTCGTCGGGGTCAGCAGCATCCCACCCCTGTGAGATGGGAGGACCCTCATCACCCGTAACTTTCAAGCCAAAGCCGGCGTAAGCCATGAGCATAAGACGGGGTCCAATGGGCACCAAATCGACCATTCCTTCCTGCATGTGCAAGCATAAACGTGATGAAGAGTTTTAATTTACGACAATATATATCAGTATATATATACGAGACATAAAGCATATATAATTATATATATACCTCCTGTACTTCCCCTTCGCGCCGTACATAGATGCACCGTGTTGTGTTCCAGTCATAGCCGAAGATAGTGCTGATAGGGAAGTTTGCACGAATGGCCAACACCTGCACCCCGCGTCCAGTACTCAGATCTGTGGAATCATCCTCGCCGCCACCGTTATGATCCTCCAAGGCTACTGCATCACTGTCCACACCACTGTTGTTGCCGTTCTCACGACCACCCTCACAATCCCCAGGGACAGCTGTGGCATCACAACCCTCGCCACCATCTTCATCCTCGTTGGTAGTTTCAGCAACACATCCATCGGACTTGTTCGGTTTGTTTCCACACATGTTCGAATCCCACACCTTACCCATCAGCTATGGGTGGGCCTAATCTGACCTGGCACTCTGGCAGTCGACGGAGAAGATGTCGAGGCGAGGAGAAGGGGAATTGTGCCATGTTTAGTTTAGATAGAAGTAAAGTTTTTTTAGATGAATAGTACATTAGGATTGTGAGGAAGGTGAATAAGATGAATAGCAAATAAAAGTACTTTTGAAGAACAGAGCCTTCGAGACGGCGAAGGGCGGCGGGGCGGACAAGGAGGCGAGCGGCGAGTCTGCGAGGGTCGCGGCGTGTAGGCTCTGGGCCCGTTGGGAAACGGCTATTTATGTACACGCTGCAAGGAGGGCTCTGGGCCGGTTGGGAAGCGGATACGTATACGCGTGAGTATTTTTTTCCTATTTTTTAGTCCAAATAAAGAAGGACACACACACGATCGTGGGCCTGGCTAAAAAAAAAAAGACACGATCGTGGGTCGTGGCCCGCTTAACCCGCTTCCAGTCCCAGCCCATCTGCTCTGCTCTGCTCGCTCGCCGCCTCGGTGTCTCTCTCCCGTCCCCGTTCCAGTCCCCGCGCCGCCGCCGGCTCCTCGGGCGGTCGGGCCTCGCCGCGCCCGACGCCTGGAGCTCCGCCTCCGTCTTCTCGCCCCAGTTCCGGCGGCCGGGAGTTACTGAAACGAGATTAAGAGTAACCTGGGGTCGATTGCCTTGCTCTCAGCGGCCCGTGTCACAAGCCGGCGCTGCGGGGATTAGCTAGGATTAACACGCCATGGCCACCACCAATGCGTCGGCCGAGGCGGAGGCACGGAGCATACTTGAACGCGCCGCGGAGTCCTCTTTCCCGCCGCTACACGCCGTCCACCATCTCCTCTCCGTCGGGGTACGGCTGCTCTTGCCTGCTCAAGTGGTGTTGTCTTGCTAAGTGTTCGATACTTTGATCCTCCACAATTTGGTTTCACCTCTGCACGAGCCCATTAGATTGATGGAGCAGTTTTAAATATGATTTCGTATTGCTTTTTGCTTTGATCACTGGTCTTATAGCTTCTCCTGTGCTATAAGCCTATAAGAGCATTTAGCACTACCAATATCGACTATTTGAACCGGTTTGGAAGAGAGAATTTGTTCAGTGGTGTGGCCTGTTTACATTTTCTGCTCTGACTGCTGCTTGTTCAATACAGAGCATGGCTATGTTTCCTGTGCCTCTAGTAAGCATGCTTGGGAGGTTTATTGAAATTTGAGCATTTTTTGTAAACCCATCTCTTGTTTATTCATCACGGTACGTTCTACCTGCTGATGCTGTATTCATAGTTGAATAAACATGTTGAACACTCTGTTGTAATGCAGGCCTGTGTACGCTGCATCCTACGCCTGCTCGGAGCCTATAGCAGCGCCTGCTCATGTGCATCTCTTACAGCATCAGTTTTGCATTCGTTTCTTGAGGAGCATGACGATTCCATAAAAGGAGGTTCTTGTTCATGTCTGTCAGCTGATGATTCGTACTGCTCTGTCTGCTTGGGAGTATTGCTACCAGCCTGGCATCGGGATGAATGTCTAGAAACACCCCATACTGACATCTCTTCAATGATATCTGGAGTAGTGCAAAAGGAGGGATACCAAGTTGATGATTTCTCTCTAGAAATTTCACTGCCACCAGTGATTGCCGCTAATGAACGTGCAGTTAGGTATCCATCTCTACTTTACAGCATCACCCTCAGTTATCCTCACTTTTTATTGGTTACTCATGTCAATGTCATTATGTTGATCATGTTACAATTGTGTTAGTGTTCACGGAATCAATCTATAGTGGGTACTCGATACAATCATATATTGTAGAGAGATGTAATCACAACTTTGTTTAACGACCGAAAGTTTCATAGCACTGGGCCATATTTAGTAATCAACTCTTAATTGATGGTAATATCAACTCATGAATTTTCTATTTTCGAATTCACATGTGACTATGCTGTATAACTTTCCAACGTTTTTCATGTATGAAACATGTGGCACCGCGTCATTGTTTGTATAACATGTTGACTTTTATCTGAACAGATTGTACATGAAACAAAAATTTGGCAATGAGAATTGGTTCAAGGACAAAATGTTTCCACAACAAATAATATCAGTGAAGGAAGCCTTGCGACTTTTGATGGTACCAACACTCGAGAAACAGATGGTTAGTGTTTTCAGGACTGCACTGTAGTACCATGTTCTAAAATTAACAGTTGCTTGTTTGCTGACCTCAAAATGTTGACTGAATTGGTGCAGAATGCCAAACATGGCAACGGTTCATTTAGAATTCGCTTAACATATACTCATGATGATGCTTCACAAAAGCTTTATAGTTTATTGCCGAATGAGCACAGCCGTAAAAGGAAAACAGGTTTCATCATACTGCCGCACATCTTCCAGCACAATACTTCATTGTACTTAAAAAGTAAGGCATATCAAATCCAACTGATGATTTTTATGATATTGCAGATGTAAGAAATGGAAGTGATACTTCAAGTGAGGCTCATAAAAGGAATTCAGCAGATGGTAATAACAAACAAATAAGTGAATCAGATTCATTCATCTACAAGACTCTTGAGGGCATCAAAGATCAAGAATTCTGTAATTTAATTCAGTTGCCTCCTGAAAAGGTGATTACTCTCTGTGACCATTATATTGATTTGTTATAGAAAATTGGAAAACGTTTGCATAAACTATTTGATCACTTCAGGTGTCCAAACCCTGCCATCTTATGATATCATGCATGAGATCTCCTATATATATAGGTGGAAGATATTTGAAGGTGTGCACAGTTAATCCTTTATCCAACTCGCATCATAATTAATAGCATATATTTTTTTTTATCTCACCAGGTTCCTGTTCCCTAATTATACTATTCTTCATTGTCAGCTTTCAAGGAATGTCAGTCAATCATGTTGGATAATAGATGATGAGAGAATGGGGGAAGCCTCAGTTGAGGTAAGCTTGTCTCTCCCTCCCTCCAAGAAAGAGTGCTAGTCCTAACCATCACTGTAACCTTTGTAGGAGATAATTGGGGAGAATGTCCGTGCCATTTGCAGAGGGGATGGCTGCAAGTTCCATGCTGCTGGAAGAGAAGACATTGATGTAATGTTATGGTCTGGATTCTGGAACTGTGCCTGTTGATACTTGCTATGCTGAACATATCATATATGCAGGTACGGATGCTTGGATCTGGTCGTCCATTTCTAGTGGAACTATTGAATGTTCGTTCAATCCCATCTGAAATTGAAGTTCAACAAATTGAAGACAGAATTAACAGCTCTGAAAAGAAATATGTAAGAGCTGAATTCTGATTCCTGACACTGAATCAAATTTCTGGAGGGTGCACAAACTGATGCATTTGGATTCAATATGATTTGCTCATATTTCATCATGTTGTAGGTCAGAGTTCGAAATCTCAAGTTGGTAGGCAATGAAATATGGACAATGATGCGTGAAGGAGAAGCAGAGAAACAGGTACTACATGCAACTGAAGACAGTATCATTAACTCAATGATGCTGCTAGATTTTGTTACTGGTTTCCCTTTGATCTCTTTTTTTTTCCTGCTATGCTGCATTACTATCTCAATTTCTGGATCTAATCATTGCCCTGCTGAGTAAGACTTATTTTACTATACATGCGCAGAAGCAATATGCTGCGCTTATATGGACTTCTCGTGAATTGGCAGAAAATGATCTACATAATATATCCGTTACAAAGGATATGGTATGCCCAAATCTGTGAAGTACTCAATTGTGTTGATTGATGGTATTCTGTAATTGCTTTGTTTGATTAAATTTGTTTCATAATATTTGACATCATTATTGTGCCTCCATTGTAGGAAATTGTACAGAAGACCCCAATAAGAGTTCTTCATCGTAGAAGCCCATTGGAGCGGAAACGTATTATACACTGGTTAGCCCCAGCTTTTTGTAGTTCACTAATTAAAATTTAGCATTATCTGAGAAGTAGTATTTTCCATCAGGATGGAGATTGAGAAAGTCGAAGGCAGCTCAAACTATTACTTGCTGCATCTATGCACACAGGTAAGTCACGAAAACCATCTTGCCATTTTCTATAGATCATTTCGCTGTATATCATTATCATTTGTGGCCATATGTAGTTTTTTTCTGCAAATTAAGATTGGTTAGAAAACGTTCTAGAGGATCGATTCTCGCTAGGAGAATACATAAAAAGTAAGGCCTAAACGTTTACTGTTCTGTTTGCTCTCTCTCTTAATCCACTGTTATATGCTCATAGGCTGGAACATATATCAAGGAATTCGTACACGGTGATCTTGGACGCACGCACCCCAGGTATCATTTTTTCTTACTTGTCATTTGCCAACTATCAGATATATGGTGGTCTACTGTCTTTTCATGGAATAAATAATAGTAATAATTGTTATCTTTTCTATTGTCTTTCGATTGCAGTATTGGAGCCATATTAGGGTGCAGAGCTGAAATTTTGCAACTCGATGTCACTGATGTTAAGATGGACTTCCTCCAGTAGACCATGCTCAATTAGAACAGCTGGTTCGCGCTTGTGCGCCTGCGGCGGGTCAACAGGTCGCCACCACTGCAGTCTGCAGGTGATGAGGCATTGCGGCATTGACATGACAAGCATAGGATCGGAGAAAATCAAGGTCGATTATATTTGTTTACTACATTGTCAAGAAAATCAAGATATTACCCGTGTCTTGTTCTACAATGGAATTATATATGTACATTTGCTCGTCACCCATCTAATGCTGTTAAATTGGGCGGATAAACGGATTAGCGAGGGGTTGCCTCAAACTCTATGGCACACCATGGTTCAGGCCATTGCACCAATTTGTTCAAATTTCAAAATTTACATCGTTAATCACATTTTATGATATCCAAATCGGTAAATTGCATCATGCTTATAAGCTATAACCTGGTAACGTGCATACAATGGTTGATGTGACACTCTTGCAAGCGACAATAGAATCACATTATGCATAAGAGAAAGATTCCAAATAAGTAAGTGTTGCCTCTATAACTGAATGACATCATGGTTCTGCCCAATGCACCAATTTGTTCACAACTCAAAAGAACTCTTAAACCCGGACTTGTTTGGGATACCTCAACTATATGACGCACAAAAAGATAACTGAACAAAATCTTAAATCAATATACATTGTAGCAATTTGGTGATTATTAGTCAAGAAACAGAACATCTGCCAGGTTCACGCTCTGCTCCGCATTCCATCCTGCTTGGGGATTGGTATCCAATAAGCCATATTAGAATGAGCCCACATTAGTCACAAATGTTGAAGATTCCCTCAAATTACTCAGGTGGTTCAGTAGGAATGCAACATCACTCAGCAGCCTGCACATAAATGTTTGCTTGAGGATTAGAACTCAGAATTACATGATTTTAAACACATCATATTATATGCATAGCCATTTCTACTCCCCAAGTCTGACATGAAACAAAGTAATCACTTGTAAAAACTTAGCTATCACTGCATGATTATATTTAAACATAAGGCCCACATGAGTAGCTTTTGTGTAAGTTCGCTCCCACACTTTTATAGACATTTTCATACTGTGGACCAGAATTAGTGACAATTTCAATTTACATGTCCTGATGCTGATGATGGCATGTTAGCATAAATCAGATAACTAAAAATGGCCTAGAACAAAGGGAAAAGATCCACATATCCAAATTTCCCGGAAAAGGAAAAGCATGTCCAGAAGCTGTGGTAAAAATCTTATGCAAGCAAACCTGGTTAAGAGGATTGTCTGGAGACTTCTTCCATAGCTTCCATATCATGTCTTTGTACTGATTCAGTGTTAGGCCTGGCTTTTCTTCCTTTAGCTTGGGGAGTTCTGCCTCTTCAAATGCCTGTCATACAGATTGTTTCAAACACATTTCAGCACCAAATGTCATATCAAACAATAGTTGAATTACATGACTACTACTGAATTTGAAAAAAAACAATCACATCAGGATTGCATTTTGTAAACATGACGGTGCAGAACAGGACACACTGCCTTATTCAAAACCAAGTCAGATGATTAAACCATACATCACAGGAGATATTTTAACTTCCACAATTGCACAGCCTCAGAAATCAGGTGAACCAAACACTGCCTTTTTATTACCTAAATTGGCTATTCGATGGTTGAATTAGAGATCAGTTTCATTTTACGACATTCCTAGTATATCAGATTCCTTTTTCGTCAGTGACTGTAGGTTTACAAAGTTTATCGTAGCTGGAAAGAATTTAGAGTAGAGTGGGGAAAAGACAAATTTTGGTCAAATTATTATACCTTGAAGGAGGATTTGAGGCGCCGCTCAGGATGCTTGTCAGCGGGCAGTGCCGCCTGCGGATCGACGACCGACATCCGCGCGATGGCCTCCTCGACCGACCTGGCCTCGATGATGGAGTCGTCCCTATTGGTGTTGGCGACGAGGACGACGCGTTCGTACTCCTCCTCCTCGGCCATCCGGGCGGCCCGCTTCTTGGCCGCCTCGGCCTCCCGCTCGAGGCGGAGCCTCTCCTCCTCGCGGATGCGGGCGAGCTCGGCCTCGGTAACCTTGGGCGGCGGGGCTGCGACGCGGGTCGCCTTGCGCGCGGCGGCCTTGGACGGCGCCGAGGCGGACGCGGCGACCGCCGCCGCCTCGGCCTCCGCGAGGCGGCGGTTCTCGGCCTTGCGCGCGGCGGCCTCGGCGCGCTTCTCGGCGTCCTCCTCCCGGCGCCGCGCGGCGCGGGACTTGGGGCCCTCGGCCTCGGCCCAGTACTGCTCCTCCTTGGCGCGCTCCTGGCGGTCCCGGCGGTCGGTCTCCGCGGCGGATCGCCGCTCGCGGGCCGCCTCCGCCTTGGAGTTGACGCCCATCTTTTTCGGCATCGCGTCCCCCGCGTGCGTCGGCTAGCGGCGCGGCGGCGTGGGAGAGGGGAGGCGGTGGGCGGTGGGATTTCCTGATGCAGCTGCAATCTGGGCTCCGGCACGCGGCTGTGGTGGGGAGTCCGGGTAGGGCACGCGTTCGAGAAGCTTCTGTACGCGGGCGATGACGAATCAGGTGTGGATGCACCAGTTGCACACGAAACGCCACGTCTCCCTTTGCTGGGCACTTAGGTAAAAAAAAATGTTTTTAGCGGTTAATCCTAGAATTCTCTTCTTGGCGGTTAATCCTCAAAATTTTCTTTTGGACTAAATTTCATCCCTTCCCGTGTCCCATATCATATCCTGTTGTCATACCACATGAGAAAAGGTCATCTTAGACTTAAATGCATGGGTAATTAATACAAGAGTAAAATGCACCGGAGGTCCATCAACCCCGAAAATATTTTTCAAAGCGTTCACCGCAAGTCAATATCCCTCCACGTGGACAGCTAGCGATGACGTGGAACGCTGACAGGACGTCTCCTCTCTCCTTCACTTGCTCATCCTTCTCACATTTTATCGAGCACTTCATAGCCACCTCTCCTTCATCTTCATCCCCATCTTGCGTTCATGGGCTCCTTCACCTCATCGTCGGGGTGGATGGCCTAGGGTGTCAACATGGACGCGCCGGCCATGACTAGGGCGCTCGTGCTCGCTGCCTACTCTGACCCATACACGAACTGCTCCAAGCTCGAGAACAGTTGGCGTGGCGTTGCAATGGTGGGGTCCCTGAACGAGCTTTTCAGGGCCTACTCCTCCCGGTCAGCGTGGCGTTGGCGCGGTACCTGCGACCGTGCGCTTCCACGGAGCACGGGCTATAGCCTGACTCTACTGCGGCCAGCGCGGCGAGCTCGGGCACTCCGGGGAGGTGGCCTCCTGCGTGGACACTTCAAGGGCACGCTGCTGCTATGTTCATCGTGAATGCAAAGAAACGAATGAAGGAGAGCAAGGTGTCTACGGACTACAAAGTGCTTGATAAAATGTGTAAGAATGGTGAACATAGGAAGGAGAGAAGAGACGTCCAGTCAGTGTGCCACATCATCACTAACTGCCCGCGTGGAGCGGTATGGACCTACGGTGAACCACTTAAAAAGTTTATGGACCCAAAAATGCATTTTCGAAGTTGAGAAAAAAAAACATCAATTTTGGCAGAAACATTTTCTAAATATCAGTTTTGGTGGGCTTAACCTTCTTTCCGCCTTTGTTGAGCCCTCACAGGCGGGTCCGGCATGGGGGGTACGGTGGACCCAGATTGGGCGAGAATTGTTTTCAATTTCTAGATAGATATAAAAGTGTCAACGTTTTGTTTGTTCAATTAATACACACACCGAATGTTTAGACTGTTTTATTTTCAAAGTAATTAAGCTCTCTTTATCTTTGCTATTTTCTCCCTATTTACCTTTGCTTGACGTTCTGCAAAAGCAGAAGGGCTTTGTTTTGGACGGGGTACACGTCTGTCGTCTGCCACGACGTCACCGACTTGGAGAGCCAAACGAAGCGTTCAAAGCAGCAATGTGAAGTTTACGTGTACATATGTATATGCACAACGGTAGTAGCTAGCCATGGCAACACTGCCGGTTTCACAGTACAGCACGTTATGTGCTGTGACATCATCAATACCGGTTCAATCTATACTAGCAGCCGCCGCTGCGCTGATCCCCTCGGGCTCCAGCTCCTGCCAACTTCACGCGGCGAGGGTCAAGGGCGCAAAGGCTCAGTCGATCCAGGGCACGCCCATCACCTTCGCCGCGAACGCGTACCGGTCCGCCGCCTCGTCGATCTACCATGCATCCACAACAGAATAACGTAGCAGTTCAGGTCTCAGGCAAAAGCTGACACGAGCAAGCTTGAATCGTGGCGCCGGAGGCGCGCGAGAGTCAGAGAGAGCGTACGATCTTCTGCGTGGAGCGGCCGCAGCCATGGCCGCTCTTGCGCTCGATCCTGGCGATGATGGGGTTCGTCTGCGGGCTGCCCTCGGCGCCCGCGCGCAGGACGTGCTGCATCGTCTGCCGGATCGGGATGGAGTTAGTGAGACGGGAACAGAACAAAAGCCTTCCTCTCTTTTCTTTTTTGGAAGAACAAGTGATCGAACACGTACCGCAAGGAACTTGAGCGTGTGCGACGGCACGACGCGGTCGTCGTGGTCCGCCGTCAGGAGCATCGTCGGAGGGTACTGTCCGGCGGCGCCCCAGCCGCGGGGGTCGTCGTCGTCGCCCTTCTCCCACGGCCGCCGCACGTTGTGGATGGGAGAATACCTGCGTGATTGGTAGATTCAGGCATTCAGCAGCGAGCAAGAGCAATAATAATGGAAGTCAAAGCTAAGTTGCCCCGATGTTCAGAGAACTGTCATACATACTTGATGAGCCAGTGGAATTCTTCCTCGTTCTCCGAACACCCAAAGTCACACGTCCACGCGCGGCCTGTGATGCATCAGCATGCAGAGGAGCACACACACCATGAGATTTCATCAAGATTTTGCAGTGAAACTAGTCTCAAACCAGCTGTGGTTTTCTGCAAGTCTGCAACAGAGGCGGAACCAACCTATGGTGAACTTGTGGAACCGAAGCATGTCCATCACCCCCACGTGAGCCAGAGCACACCCGAACAGATCAGGCCGCTGCAAATGCAACCACAATTTCAAGTCGCTGCTCATTAATTTATCTGCACCAAACCATGAACACGAAGAGCTTGCTGATGGGCACAGGGCGCCACGGAAGAGAAAGACTGACCTGGTTCAGGCAGGCAGCGACGAGGAGCCCCCCGTTGCTGGCGCCCTCGATGCACAGCCTCGCCGGGTTGGTGTACCCCGCAGAGACGAGGAATTCGCCGGCGGCGATGAAGTCGTCGAAGCAGTTCTGCTTGTTCGCCAGCGACCCGGCCCTGTGCCACTCCTCGCCGTACTCCCCGCCGCCCCTGATGTTGGCGACGCACGTCACGAACCCTAGGTGCCTCATGAGGACCACGCGGGTCGCGCTGAACTGCGGCGTCACGCTCATGCCGAAGCCGCCGTAGCCGAACAGCAGCGCCGGGTGTGATCCGTTCAGGTTCAGGTTCTTCTTGGAGATGATGAACATTGGGATCTTGGTTCCGTCCTTACTTGGATAAAACACCTGAACGAAACAACACCAGATAGTTCAGATATGATGTTCAGGTCGTTCAGACAAGAAATTTTGTTTCTTGACAGATTTTTCAGGTTGGGACATTTACCTGCTTTGCTTCAAACTCGTTGCGATCAAAGCCAGGGACTGAGATTTCTCTGTACACGTTCATCTCAGGGATGTCAGTGCTGACATCGCACCTATAGATGATTCCCGGGGTAAGGAAGCTGGCAAACTCGATGAACACCTCGGAATCCACTCGCCTACCGGAGATCCCATTGACACTGCCGATGTCAATGGGTATGTCATGAACAAGCTCCCCAGTAACCAAGCTCCTCATATGTAGGACATACTTGACATCCGACAGGTAGTTCACCAGGAGCTTGTCGCCATGGACGGCGCAGGCCGATTCCAGGACAGCCTTCTCGTCTTCAGGAAGAATATCTGTCCATGATGATTCGGGCTCGTCGACGTTGACCCTCGACAGTTTGTACCTCGGAGCGTCTTTGTTGGTGAGAAATGTGAAGTCGGTGCCGTCGTTGGCGATGAGGCTGTAACACGCCTCGAACTTGTCCACGAGCTTAACGAAGGGGAGCATGCTATGGGTGCCCTTCATGCCTTCCATACCATGAGCAAGGGCCGAGAGATCGCAGTAGTACAGCTTGTTCACTGGATCTGAAGTTTCTGAAACTGACAGAATCACATACTGCCACAAACGAACAACATATATCACATTAGGATTTAGAAGTACCTCGCTGCTATCAGCGCATATAGACAGGGTAGGTGAACACTTCATACAGAAAGAAAAAAACACGACCAACATATACCTTGCCGTCCTCAGTGACTTCAGGGATGTAGATGTACTTGGGATAATCAGGGTCTCTCCAGCATAACACATCCTGCGACTGATCCGTTCCAAGGAAATGGTAGTAGACTTCGTGGTTGAGGTTGACGTCTGTCTTTATCCCAGAATCCAGTGCTTCACCATCCCTGCTCAACAACATCAACATTGTCAAACTGAAGCCTGAAACAGAGTTGCCATTTCTTCAAAAACAAGTGCAAATCTCTGCACTAACCTTGGAGCCGGAAAGCGCGAGTAGAAGAACCCCAGCCCGTCACGAGTCCACGCGATGCGCGAGAATTTCACCTGCACCGTCCATTTATACACGGAACATGCCATTCAGTCACGATCAGCTAGCTATTCAGCTGAAACTCTCAACAGAGAGCTCGTATATGTTCAGAGGCTTCAGATGCTCACCCAGGACAGTGTGTCCGGCAGGTGCTCCCTGTCGCTTACGCGCATGACCCTGATGGTGACCCAGTCGCTGCCGCTGCCGCTGGTGCCGTAGGCGAGGTGGTCGCCGCCGTCGCTGACGCCGACCATGCCGAGCGACACGGTGCCGTCCTCGCTGAAGGCGTTGGGGTCGAGCAGCACGGCGGGGTCGCCGCCGCCCAGCCCGTGCTGCACGTAGAGGGCGCCGTGCGGCCGGAGCCCCGGGTTGTGGAAGTAGAAGTAGCTGTCGCCGCGCTTGAAGGGCGCGCGGAAGCGCGGGTGGTCGAAGAGCGCCGTGAGCTGCCCGCGCAGGCGCCCGCGGTGGCCGCAGGCCGACAGCACGGCGTCAGCCACCGCCGCCTGCGCGCCCACAAACTCCTTCACCTCCTCCGAATTCAGCTGCTCCATCCTGTTCAATTGTTCATCGGGGACGGTAGATTAAGTTACGATTCTATATTCGGTTGTTCGGAATCTTCAGAGTTCAGACGACGGGCGGAAAACCAGAATCGATCGGAGTTCGGGGTACGCACGAATAACTGGAGGTGGGAATGCGCGGCCGGTGCTCGCAGATGCGGCGGCGAGCGAAGCCGGCCGACGGAGCTGGCTTGCCCATCAGCCCATGCCATGGCTGAAGCCCCAAAGCTCTCGTCTTGGGCCCCTCGACCGGACTTGGGCAACTCACGGCGGCGGTCGAGGCGCTTAGAATCTATGGAGAAACAGCCTACGGATAGAGAGTGCTTAGTGGCGGCGGCCAGCGAAGGTCGCCGGCAGCCGCGGCATCGCCGGTTGCCATGTCCTGGCGTTCGGAGGTTTTGCAGAAAGCACCCTGGATTGGATCGCAACTATTAATCGCGATCCGTATGTTTTCAAAATACCTCCTATATTGGATCGCGACTATTAATCGCGATCCGAGTTGTTTCAATATACCCATGTATTGGATCACGATCATTAATCGCGATCCAAATATTTGCATATGATACCCCGTATTCAGATATGAATTTTAGAAAATGACCCCTATCGCTTGGTTTGGCGTGGGGCGCGGCGGCGGTGGCGCTCTCTCTCCATCGTCGACCGCCGCAGCCGCCTTCCGCCCCGGCCGGAAGCGCAACGGGCAGCCGTCAAACCCTCCCTCTGCTAGTTTTCGTGCCGCGCCCAACCAGAGCCCATCGAGGAAGATGGGAGGACTACGACCATACGACGAGGGGGGAATGGACTTGGGCTATTCAACGCGCGAGGCCGAGAGCTAAGGAGGCATACGCGTTGCGCCGGCGATCTTCGCCATTGCAATCTCGATATGGCTTCTCCATGTGTGCTCATCATCAACGTCATTGGCCTTCGTTGCCATCTGATTCTAATCTCTGCAGGGAATAGCCGAATGGGAAAGATGCATGTCCCTGGCTGGCGAGTTGATCATGGCAGCCAAGCTGAACGGCCGGACAGTGCCGACTGACGACGAGTCGACGACGGTGGTCCGAGGGTGAGGAATCTGTAAGCCTCTTATGAAGGAACGGTAATCTAGCAAAAGGGTGGGTTTTTTGGGTCATCAAATTGTTGTCGCCTCTCTGCTGCTTTCTCTGAAGAAAAGCTACATATCACGATTTGTTTTAACAAATAACATAGTTGTTGATTCATGGATGGACATGAGGAGGCGTTTCTCTATATGCTCTACTCCTGCGATTGCCAAATTTTATTGCAGCCACATATAGCACCAGCATACAGCAACATAAAGTACTTCCAAGAAACAGAGGGAAAACGATAGGAAGCACAGACCATCTGTAGGGGTCCGGCACGAGGACGCCATGGTAGTCGTCGACAATGCTGTCGTCGCGGCGGGGCTGAGGGTACTTGAGCTGCGGCAACGGCTCGTCGGCGGCAGCGAGGGACCCCATGGCGACCCGGGAAGCAAAGCAACGCCGCGGTAGCTACGGAACGGCCGGCCACTACCACGCGCCAAGAGCGGAAGCACAGAGAACGAACACTCCGTGCGATGGCAATTGGCAACACGGTGGTCGGTAGCCAGATTCTTATATAGAGCGAGCCCCAGGATGTGATCATGCGATGGCCTATTTTCCTTTTTCATGCTCCAAAGACGTTAGGAAGTTTGCTTAAGCCTAGATTGTACCAGAAACCCAAAAGAAAAATCTGCACGACAGATAAAAGTTTACGACATCTTTGCTTTGCACTAACGCAGGTCTGTTGGCAGGGAGAGTATAGAGTGGATCTCGTTTATTCTCGTATAGAGAGAAAAAGGATGGTGAAAATTCCAGCAGAATGAATAACGCGAGGCCACATTGGCTTGCTGGAGGCCAGGATGTCGCCATGGAGGTGTAAGGATGTTGCCATGGATGGGCTCATGGGGATGCGTCGCTGTCACGCGCGGGAGACAACTGCACTAGCAGAGCTCACGAGGTGCCATGGCCTCGCTGTGATTTTACTGTATAGATTCTTCTCCTCTGGTTCTGTGATTTTCTTTTTTACTGTCCAGATTCGAGAGATTCTTGCATTGGCTGGTCTGGCGTCTAACTCAAGAATTTGGGGAGATGCATTTTGACATTTTGTCGTGTAAAGAATGGGGACCCTGGACCCAACCATATCGTCTCGCAGAGATACTTGACTTTATTATAGACGCGGTAATACTGCCTTCAACGCAAATCAACTGCGGAACCCAGGCTACGGGCTGTTTCACTCCGTCCGGTCCGACGACACTCCATCAGTATTCAGTAGCACTAACAATCTTGTGACTTTGTGAGAAAAGCACTCACGACCTAGTTTGCCCAGTTTTGTTCCTGATGGACCTGGAAGCTGGGCCAGTCTTGTGTACGAACCAGCAGCAGCCCAAACGAGGCTATGGCCTGCCGGCCGCCCATAAAGGCCCATTGTAGCCATGGGCTGTACGCGGGTCAGAAATTCAGCCCACGGATAACCAGATTTTAAAGTAGGAAAGAGCCTTTTTTTTTTAACAAATCCTTCAACTAGTTCAGTTGATGAACAAAATCATCAAAATCAGAAATCATTTATTTCTCAACCTAAACTAACAAAATCATTTATTTCTCAACCTTATCAGGGTTCGAAGGTGGTTTGTGCAAGAAAGCCCATTTTACAATCTTGAACTATAGCGTTCGTTCGATTTTCGACCTATATCGCCCTCGGCGTAGCGACGGGCGTGAGCGTCAGTTCCTTAGTGAACTCTGATTGGGATCGGCGGCTGGGTAAGAGAAGATGGTGCTGACTGGACCTTGTGACGAAACTGGGTGGTTCACGATAGTGGTGTTGTTGGTGTTCGTATATCTTGTCATGACCATCATCGTCGTTGCGTCCATGCTGATTAGGCATCAGAGCCTCTTGGGCAACGTTTAATGTCTGTGCTCGACGTTCACCATCTCTTGCCTTGCCTTGGCCTCGCAGCTTCTCCCAATCTGAGGCCACCACGGAGGCGCACATCTATTAACTGGTGACCATACGCAAGGAGGATATGGAAAGCAGTGATGTGGAGTCAGCGCTCGCCTGCGTAGTTATCACCGGGTGGGGGTGAGAGAGGTCGTCGCGGATGGAGGTTGAAAATTAAATGAATATCATAGTTCAGCTGTGTAAAATAAACTTTGTTTGCACAAACCACTTTCGAGACTATGAAGATTGAGAGATAAACGAATTTGATAGTTTAGGGTTAAATTTTTATACATCAAGGTTGAAAACATAATAGTTGAAGGTTGTAAAAAAAAACTTTCTTTATAATATAGCAGGGACGACCGATGAGAATCATGGGCCTGCTTGGTCGGGTAGTCCAAACCAAAATCAAAACATGAACATAAATTTTGACAAGCAATTGAATCCAAAATTTGACATGTCAATATTCTTTTGCCAATCATGCCAACATTTTGGCGTGGCAAGTTTCGGAATAAACGGCACACACTTGTTGGGTTCAGGCAGCTTTCTCACGGTGTAAGCCAGACAAGTGCGGCCTGTGGTGTGTGGTGGTCTCAATTGCTTCGCGTGCTCCCATTCTCCATCCCTATGCCCGTCCCCTCCCAACCTCTTTCTAGGCCCTAGGAACAACCGCACGACTAACTCGGCAACTCCAACCCTTAACAAGCCATGTCTATTCACTTTAGAAGATCACACACACTGTGGACAGTCACGTTCACTTGTCCATTCTCAATTTGAGGCGTCTGTGTAGTAGGCGTGGAGCCAAAGCAAACAGTCACGGTGTGAGGCAAAGTAGCAAGCCGCATGGGACAGGACAAGCCACGTTGCCCTCATATGAGACGCTTTAAAGACAAGGGCTATCAGGAGGAGGATCACCGGAAGCAAACGCCATGGCAGGGCATCTGCAATGGCAACTCTGCCAGCCCAGCCGCAGCACAGACCAACGGAGTTCGGAGTGGGTTGTATCAACCGCACGTGAGGGACACGGACGCGCATCAAAAGCGCCCGAAAATAGCACAGCCACTGCTAGCCCGCCGGAGCTCTCAGCAACCAGGAATGATCGCACAGCCCCAACTGAAACTTCGCCCGCCGGCGGTTGCGGGGAGCACCACACCACCTCGCCTGCATGCCTGCCTGCCAGCCACGTCCCCCGGCTCCGGCTGCATGCCTCGCCACTCCCCCCTCCGGTATATACTCCCCCTCCCGAGTCTCCCCTGCGCTCCCGTAGACCCGCGTCCCCATCGCCAAGGCATAGGCAAGCCAAACACATCCCGCCCCCCGACGCGCTCGCCGCCCTCCCCGGCGAGCCCCCCTTCTTGCTCGCCCCCGGCCTCGCCGCGGGCGGGGCAGCGCGGTCGCATGCGTGCGTGGCTCCCGCCCTGAGCCCTTGCCTTCGCCTCGGATCGCGGCACACGAACGCCACAGCGCTCCCGTACCCACGCCCCGCGCGGCCGGCGCGCATGCATGAGCGTCCACGCGGTGGGTGCCGCGTTCCGAGCAGAGTCACCCACGACCATGGCCGACGAGCCGGCCGCCTGTTAATCCGATTGGGGGGGATCGCGGCCGTCTAGACAGCTCCCGCCGGAGTAGTAGCCATGGATCAGCAGCGGAAGAGCAGCCTCAAGTCGTACGGCTCCAACGTCTCGTCCGGCTCGGGCTCCTTCGACTTCGAGCACGACAACGACAAGGACCGCGCCGCCGCCTCCGGCGACCGGCGGGAGGTGGTCGTCAAGATCGACGCCGAGCCGCACTCCCCTGTCTCCCTCACCGGCGGCGGCGTCTCCTCCGGCCACAACTCCGCGGTCAGCACGCCACGAGCCGGCGGCACGGTGAGGATCCTCGCTTCAGGGGCGTCGAGCGCGTCGACCTCGCCCAGCTTCGCCACCGGCGACCCGTCCCGCTCCGGCGGCGGCGACTCGTTCAGCTTCAAGAACCGCCCGCCACAATCCCCGAGCGGGGAGTCCAGCGGCGGCGATGACCCGCCAACCCGCCTCATCGGCAGCTTCCTCCGGAAGCAGGCGGCCGCCGGCGGCGAGGTCTCCATCGACCCGGACTTCGAGGTGGAGGAAACGACGCGGAGGCCTCCCCGCGCGCCGACGTCCGTCAGCAACTCCAGGGAGCTCCGCGTCTCGTTCCAAAACCCCCACAAGCGCTTCTCCCCTTCGTCCTCGTCGGCGTCGTCTTCCTCCTACGACGCCGGCGACCACCGGAACCAGAGCGGCACCGACGGGGACACCGCCGAGGTGCTCCGCTGCACGTCGACGTCCGCCGGCCTGCTCGCCCGCAGCAAGACGCGGTCGCGGCTGATGGATCCCCCGCCGCCGTCGTCGAGCGCCGGTGGCGCCCCGGGCGCCGGCGGCGAGCCGGACCCACGCAAGTCGTTCGTCTCCAAGGGCCTCCCGCCCAAGTCCGGCCAGCTCCGGTCGGGCCTCATCGGGAAATCGGGGCTCATCGGCAAGTCCGGCGGCGGCTTCGAGGACGAGGACGACGACCCCTTCATCGACGAAGGGATGACCTCGGATTTCAAGCGTGACACCATGGACTGCCTCCTGATCATGGAGTGGGTGAGCCTGGTGGTCATCGTGGGCGCGCTCATCTGCAGCGTCACCATACCGTCCCTGTCGAGGAAGAAGCTGTCGGGTCTCCACCTCTGGAAATGGGAGCTCCTCGTGTTCGTGCTCATCTGCGGCCGCCTCGTCTCCGGCTGGGTCATCCGCATGGCCGTCTTCTTCGTCGAGCGCAACTTCCTGCTGCGGAAGAAGGTGCTCTACTTCGTCTACGGCGTGCGCCGGGCGGTGCGCAACGTGCTCTGGCTGGGCATCGCGCTCGTGTCGTGGCACCTGCTCTTCGACAAGGACGCCAAGCGGGAGCAGCACACGCCCGTGCTCCCCTACGTCACCAAGGTGCTCTGCTGCCTCCTCGTCGCCACCGTCATACGCCTCGTCAAGACGCTGCTGCTCAAGGTGCTCGCCTCGTCCTTCCACGTGTCCACCTACTTCGACAGGATCCAGGAGGCGCTCTTCAACCAGTACGTCATCGAGACGCTCTCGGGCCCGCCGCTGGTGGACGAGAGCCGCATGATGGCTGAGGTGCAGAGGCTGCAGAGCGCCGGGGCATCCATGCCCAGCGAGCTCGAGGCGACGACCATGCCGAGCAGCAAGTCAGGGCCCGTGCCCAAGAGCGGGCGGCTCACGACGATGGCGTCCAGGCGAGGAGGACCCAGCAAGCAGCTGCAGAGGCAGAAGACGGAGCGGCATATGGTGGACGACGGCATCTCGATCGACCAGCTGCACAGGCTCAGCCAGAAGAACATCTCCGCGTGGAGCATGAAGAGGCTCATGAAGATCGTTCGGTACGGGGCGCTCACAACCATGGACGAGCAGCTCAAGCATGCCACGCCCACGGGGGAGGACGAGCTGGCCACGGAGATACACAGCGAGTATGAGGCCAAGGTTGCCGCCAAGAGGATCTTCCAGAACGTCGCCAAGCCTGGATCCAAGTGAGTATTATATTAGCACAGCTCTTCTAGCTGAGCACAGCTCTTCTAGCTGCGAAAGTTAAATCATCCCAATAAACATTTCCGTGTTCAACACCTTGTTTGAATACTTACTATGGAACGAATTCTGAACGTGTTGCAGGCACCTATACCTATCAGATTTGATGCGCTTCATGAGGCAGGAAGAAGCTATGAAAGCGATGGATCTTTTTGAAGGGGCGCAGGAGAACAACAGGGTCAGCAAGAGGTCGCTCAAGAACTGGGTGGTAAAGATCTTAATTAATTAACACAGCTCGTTCATTCTCTAGTCATCCATCTCAGACTCAGAGAGAAATTTCCTACCATGGCCGTGTGAATTCCGTAGGTGAACGCGTTCAGAGAGCGCAAGGCACTTGCTCTGACACTCAACGACACCAAGACCGCAGTGAACAAGCTCCACCAGATGGCCAATGTCGTGGTGGCGTTGATCGTGCTTGCGCTCTGGCTTCTCATCCTAGGGATCGCGACATCGAAGTTCTTCGTCTTGCTCAGCTCCCAGCTTCTCGTGGCGGTCTTCATGTTTGGGAACACTCTCAGGACCATCTTCGAGGCGATCGTGTTCTTGTTCGTGATGCACCCTTTCGATGTCGGCGATCGATGCGAGGTTGATGGAATGCAGGTAATTAGCAGAAGCTCCTTTTGATGCTCTGTCTAGACTGAACAATTTGCATCTCATGAGCTGACTTGATTACAAATAAACTGTTGAAATGTGCATCAGGTGGTTGTGGAGGAGATGAACATCATGACGACGATCTTCCTCCGATACGACAATCTCAAGGTGTATTATCCAAACAGCCAGCTGGCCCAGCAACCGATCATGAATTACTACAGGAGCCCTGACATGGGAGATGCTGTAGACTTTTCTGTTCATGTCGCAACACCAGTGGAGAAACTGTCCCTCATGAAGGAGAGACTGTTGCAGTAAGTACTACTAGTTCCTTAACCAGTTAACCTCAGTCTATTCCAAATATTACATAGCCCTTTTGTGACTGCTTAATTGAGATTACTTATCCTTTTTTTTTTTCTGAAATTCCAGTTACCTTGACAACAAGAAGGAACATTGGTACCCTGGTTCCATGGTTGTCTTGCGCGACGTGGACGACACGAACAAGCTGAAGGTCTCCATCTGGTGCCGCCACACGATCAACTTCCACGACATGGGTATGAGGTTCGAGCGGAGAGAGCTTCTGCTGCAGGAGATGATCAAGATCCTCAAAGACCTGGAGATAGAGTACCGGATGCTGCCGCTCGACATCAACGTCCGGAACGCGCCTACCATCCAGTCCTCAAGGATGCCGTCGACATGGACATTTAGCTATTGAGATCCTGATGCATGCCTTTCGGTCTTGTTTATGAGGTTGTGCTTTTGCAGTTGCTAGACATAGCGTAAGTATCCCTGAATCCTGAGTGAGAGTGTTCCCTTGAGTGCTTCGAGCTGTGACAGCCTGCTGACGAGAGAGAGAGGCAACAGATATTGCTGTCCCTGCAGCCATCACTTGTGCTTTTTCCTGTAGCTATGTTGTGTTCTTAGTCCGATGATAAGTAGACATCTTCTGGTGTAGAATAAATGCGACTATATTTAACTCGGTTAAAATGTTGAAGTTCTGAATTATTTATTTTCAAAAAATGAGCACAAGACTGCTGCTATTTCAATTGACAGGGCCGAAGAAATGTATGAACTTATACATGCAAATGTAGGAGTATATCATCCGAATCGTCAAAACAAAAATGAGTGCCCGTTTTTATTTCAGATTTACTCTTATCAATCAATTAGAATTTTTGGATGGAATTTTTTGGTGGCGCCTTGGCCGCGCCGCCGAGAGCAGCAGCTGCCGGGAGCGCACGCGCACCTGCAGCCTGACGAGCACCTTCATGAACCGAATGGCGACGTTGGCCTGCTTTCTCACGTACGCTCCCCGCGCGAACGCCTGCAGCTTCACCAAGCTCCTCAGGGCACGGAATGCCTGCCTCGCCTGATGATAAAATGGAATGGACCTCATCAGAGTCAGACCCTGAAGAACTCGAGATCATCCTACTGAAAAAAGTCTACGCAGATCAGTTTATGTAATGATGTCCGTGCGTACCAGGTGGCCGCGGAAGTGGGCCTGGATGGTGACCGCCGCGGCGTGCTCCGCGGAGAACTCCTGGTCGCCGGCGCCTCCCTCCGCCGCCCGCATGGCCATCGCCGCGGTGGCGTCTGTCACCGGCATGCTCGGTTCGACGGGCCTCGCCGTCGCTCTGCAGGGGGGTGACCGCGCGAAGACACGGTTCATCCCGCGCACGCGCGGCCACCGGCGGCGGCGAGGCCTGACGGGCGCCTCGTCGAGCCGTTCGACGACCACGTCCAAGCTGCGACCGAACCGGGCGGCGCCGGACGGGCGGGTGGCGCTGGCACGTCGTCGTAGGAAGCTCCTCTTGTCGTTGTCGCCGTCGACGTCACTGCCACTACCATCGCGGCCGCCACCATGGCGTTGACGAGGTTGCCCTCGGCGACGGCGCGCGCCGAAGCAGCAAAGCAGGCGCTGGAGGAGCGTGTCCATGCGCTTAGTTGATCTGGAGGTGGTGCCAGGCAGTGCGTGGGTGCGCACACAAAGAGAGGGAAGAACGTGCCAGGATGAAACCCAGCGAGTTTTTTGAGGGGGAGAGCGACGACGAGCTTTTTTCTTTTTTTTGAGGGACGAGAGCGACGACGAGCTGTGTAGGATTTTTTTTAAAAAAATGTCCGATAGGAAGTAGAGGGTACCGGCCGGCCACGACGCTATCAGAAAACGGGCCTCGGTTATGGCCCACAACAACAATGTCGGGCCATAAGCCCAAGCTCTTACGACCCAGTTAAAGGCCCAAACTGTTAAGCTGACGTGGACCCACAGTTCGCACGAGAAGCGGCGGAAATTCCCCATCGCCGCCGACCGCCGAGGGGACGCCACAGAGCGGAGCCGCCGGGGGGCTCGGCGACCGTCGGCGTGGGGTCGGTGGGATAGAGGGCTGCAAGCGCCGCTTCGACTCAGGCCTGTTAAGATTTCCCAACTTTCTACCATTTATTCTAACTTTTCACTGTTTATTCTAATTTTTCGCTATTCTCTCCCTCACAAAACACACGTTTCCAGCGAATGCCTGAATTTTTTTTCATGCAATCTAAACACGTGTAGCGATGGCTTTGCCCTTGCAAACTGCAGCTAGGTTTGCAGTCTGGATCACCACCTCTATTTTTTTTCCCCTTTCGTCTGCACAATTTTGCGTTCCCTATGGTTGAAGGCTCTTCGGTTGAATGATTCCTTTGCAGCCTTCGTGAGGGGTTTCGTTGGGGATGACTGCAGAGTAAAGTAAACCCCTACCTTTGCTGCTAAGCTTTCATCGTTTGCTTTTGCTTGTACAATGTCGATATCTTTCGATAAAATCAATTGACATGCAGTTATGATTTTTTTATCGACTCAGTCAGTTAGCTTCCTGGGCAGAGAAGGTTGAATTTCAGATTCAGTTAGCTTCCTTGGCAAAGCTAGGCTGAGTTTCAGAGAAACACAGGCTGATGAATGTGAGGTAACTTCTGTTTTGTGCTAGAGATTACTTTTCACACCCAACGAAATTTTCTTGTACTTTCTCGGTAGTTCTCTAACTAGGCACGCTGACTGCTTGCTTTTATTATGGCAAGTTCATAGGCACCAAATGTGGCAATGATATTGAAGGACTTTCTGACTCCTTTTTAAATTTTAAATATGCCGTCTTGGATAGATATAGAACTTCCTGACTCTTTTAAATTTTAAATACCCGGTCTTTGATAGATCATAGGGTTACTGCAAGAAACAAAGGAAGAAGTTCTGACGGGACATTCGATGTATTAGAAATAAATGAGGATCTGGCGTCGTATTGACTTCTCCACCTTGCTCAATAAGCTACACCAAAATTTAGGATGGTGCTAACGTGAAGAAATGTCCTTGCTTACAGAGATATCCACTTCCGCTGCCGGTTTACCTCTTTTTTAAAATGCAGTGGAAGCATTTGCAACATGAATTTGAACTCTATTTCTTTTTGTTTGGTTATTGATCCCTTTGCCTCACAAACTTGTTGAACTTGGGAAAATAGTTAGCGCTAATTTTCAAGAATATACAGCAGGACTGTGTAATCGCCTTTTGTGGATTTGCAACACGTAAATGATTTTTAAAACTTGAACACAAACAATGTTGCAACTTACGTATCTCAAGTAATCAAGGTTTCAGAATTTCTTATGATTGACATAGCAGTGGCAATCAATGTTTTTTTTTTTACAATTTCTCATTAGTAGCGATCTTGCTTTCTACATGATGCAACAAGGTCGTTATCCATACTTGGTCCCTTAAGCAGTACAGGAAGATACGTATATATACAATTAAAATATCAAATGGGAAACAATGTGCACAGCTTATTCGACCCAAAGTTTAACTGACACAAGAATCGCATCCATATCTCCTGATTTCCCAACGTCCCAGCTTACCCTTGGCATCATCAACACTTAAAAGACCGCAAAAGCTGTGGAATATGGCTGGCATGGAGATGGAGTTGATGAACAGAACATGATACACCTTTCCTGTGGAACATATGTGATAGCACGCTTGCTTCCGCCGTTCTTGTCCATGGACAGTGCAGGTGTATTCAGATAAGCATAAGCACTTCTTGTCCACCTGCACCCAGTGGGAGAAGAAGGTGAGTCCCATATGCATTTGGATATTTAAGATTCTTCTACTAGCACGTAAGGACTATTATAATGTAAGCACGGAACCGTGTTATAAATTTGTTGCTTTACGCATATGAAAAATGTCATTTTTGGTACTGCCGCACAAGTAACATTTTTATAACACACATGTTAATAGTATGAGCTACAGTGTATTGACTCTTGGTTCCTTAGTCTATTTGATTAGCATCAATTCCTGCTATAGATTCTTGAATTCTCCTATTTCTGATAGGATATTGCTCTGGATGCACAGCTTATATGGCATTGTGACTGGGAATCCAACTAAGGGATAGGATGGGGTGGTGGGATACAGATTGTTTTCCACACTGGACCACTATGCAACTTCTAAAGGATGATGGAGCTTGCTATTTAGAAAGGTGCGCACTACCAACAGCGCAGCTACAGAAAGCAGCAGAAAGAATGGATAGCTTTTGTTCAAGAAAAGAAAGGATGGATAGCATGATCCCACAAAGACTTTACCAGTGTTTGATGCCAATGATCCGTGCCTCAGTGCCACCGGGAGCATCTGCCCCCATGGTTGCCCCATCTCCTATGGTCCCTTCCTTGAGAATCTCCCTTATCATTTGCTCGAAGAGTGCGTAGTCTTCCATCTGCTTCCAAATCATCGGTTCACCAAGTCACGCAATCTTAACAAGACCGTAAACATCATCGTACTAAGATTTGAAAAACACGATCCTTATAAGATGAATAATTTTTTGGGGGTGCTTCTGATTATTTCTATGATATGTTAGCCGTGTAAGTTGGCTATACTACCGATAGATAACGCTAACATACAGTTGGTCAAGTGCAAGGACTGACCTTGAGTGTCTTGGCCTTGATTCTTGCAGCCTCCTTCTCGGCAGCGAGGCGGCGTTCCTCTGCTTCCACCTCCTTCCTCCTCCAGAACTCGTCGATCTCCGCCCTTGTGATGCTGTACACTGGGACTGCTGCCATGATCGTTGCAACTCTCTGGCTTCTGGGAAGCAGGATTTGGTGACCTCAGGGAAGGAAACTGGAGGCTAGAGGGAGGCTGCGGGACAGCCGGCCTTGCACTCCACCTCTTGGTCTCTGCAGCCCTGGAGTAGTAGTTCGGTCGAGGTGTATCCAGGTCACCTCCTATTTATACACACTGACACTGCTACATCTTTTGATCGTTATCTGCAGGATCTTGCATCACCCGCCTACCTAGTTGCTGATAAAACCTATCGTGACCTGAGCTTCTGGTGGAGACTGGAGAGCGACAGGTTGGGCTGGGTCCCGTTGCATCTACTCTTCTCAACCATCAATTGTGCAACTTTTGTTTGTTTACTTGTGATTGGTTGGGAGCGAATGACCTGAAAATGAAGATGAATGAACAAAGGCTTGGAAGAAAGGTGGTTGGGGCCTGGCCTTCGGGGTACAATAAGTAATAAGGAAGACTAAAAAGGCTAGGAGTGTGTGGTAACACGAAGCTTCGCTCTTATTAGGACCAGAGTAGGTCATAGGAAATACATGTGGTTCTATCCTTGACTTTGGCAGGAAGCTGGGAATCACCATGTGGTTGCTCGCTTTCGTCAGAAGGAACATCAGGAGTCAAGGTGGTTTGAGCATGCATCAAGGATAAAGACAAACATGTTACCATCACTTTACCGCTCTCCATATCATTGTTTGTAGTATTATCAAAACTACAAAAAACTGGAGCGGAGATGGCCCTATCACTATCGGTCACAGAGAACTGCTTGTAAAATTGCTAACTCTGATTGCGATAAATACTTGCAAAACTTCCAACTCTGATTGCGATCATTTCCAGTTAAGTGGTACTTAGCTGCCAAGATGATTGTGACTTTGAATCATCTTTGTGACTCCGGCACACACAACTCTGATTGCGATCATTTCCAGTTAAGTGGTACTTAGCTGCCAAGATGATTGTGACTTTGAATCATCTTTGTGACTCCGGCACACACAGTGACAATACCTCTGGACTTGCGGATGTGATTTCAGCAGCGTCGTGTACTCATGTTCTTCACCAAAACGACCGTCTGGTTAGTGGTTACCAGTGCGGCAGTGCGTGCGGTGTCAACGAGCGGTTTGCCGTTTTTGCCGTTTTGCCAGTTGCCCGAAAGCATCGCGGCGCCGGCGTCGGGCTCACGGCCCAGGCTGAGATGTGAGGCCGCCATTCAGACCTTGGGCCGAATATGCACTACTTACTTTCCAAGCTTTCCATTTTTTTTTTTCTTCAGGCGACGTCTGAAAGTCTGAACTGCTGAGACCTGAAGTATCACACGTCTCGTCGGACAAACAAAAAGTGGGAAAAAAAGGCGCAGGAGGAATGACTTTGTTATGTGCACACCAGCTGTTTTATCCATCACTGGCACCGAATAAAATCACCCGCGCACACTGTCTGCATATATAGGAATAGGTTAGCGTGATTCCCAGGCATTCCCTCCCTGAATCTTCTTTCCCATCCTGAGACAACCAAACAAGGCATAAAGCACAAACCCCATCCCAAAAGCAAAACAGCTAGCGGAAAGGGATTCATCAGGTAAGCATCACGTCAAGATTTGCTGCCTAGCCAGGCAGCCAGCCTTCCCCTGGTATCATATCCCCGTCCCTCCTTATTTGCTCACAAAAAGGACCACCTGGAAAGCAGCTCCCCTCACACCGTCTCGCCGTCTCCCACCACCTCGACGGCGGCTCGACGCCGTCGTCGTCGTCCTCCTCCTCCTGTCCAAGCGAACACACGGAGACGCAGGACGCAACGAAGCAATGGGCAACTGCTTCACCAAGACGTACGAGCACGAGATACCCATCACCGTGGTGGACCCGCCGCAGCAGCGTCCGTCGCAGCCTCAGTACCGGCCGCCCGGAGGCTACGAGCCGTACAAGACGCGTGACGTGCCGCTGTCCTCGGGCTCGCGCCGCCCATCCGGCGGCCGGACGCAGACGCAGCCACCTCCGGCGAGGACCCGGCCGGCCTTCCCGTCGTCGGCCGGCGCCGGCGCGTGGTCGATGGTCCGGCGTACGCCCTCCGGCGAGGTGGGGCCCGTGCTGCAGCGTCCCATGGTGGACGTGCGCTCGCTGTTCCACCTGGAGCGGAAGCTGGGGAGCGGGCAGTTTGGGACGACGTACCTGTGCACGGAGCGCGCCACGGGGCTCAAGTACGCGTGCAAGTCCGTGTCCAAGCGCAAGCTGGTGCGCCGTGCCGACGTGGAGGACATGCGGCGGGAGATCACCATCCTGCAGCACCTCAGCGGGCAGCCCAACGTGGCGGAGTTCAAGGGCGCCTTCGAGGACGCCGAAAACGTCCACGTCGTCATGGAGCTCTGCACCGGCGGCGAGCTCTTCGACCGCATCACGGCGAAGGGGAGCTACTCCGAGCGCCAGGCCGCCGCCGTGTGCCGCGACATCCTCACCGTCGTGCACGTCTGCCACTTCATGGGGGTCATGCACCGAGACCTCAAGCCTGAGAACTTCCTGCTCGCCAGCCCGGCCGACGACGCGCCTCTCAAGGCCATCGACTTCGGCCTCTCCGTCTTCATCGAAGAAGGTTAGCTTCATCAGTCATCGCGCACGCAAACGACACAATATCAAATCTGGGCTCAAAAGGTTTCAGCAAAGATGGACTTATAAAAGTAGCAGCTGGAAATTAAGCAGGACCATATCAAACAAGAACAAACCAAGAACAAGGCGTTGCTAAAAAACAGGGGATAGTAGCTCATATACACGACTTATTAGCATTAAGCAAACAAGAATGAACAATTGACCATATATATTACCCCCCAAAAAATGCAGGTAAAGTTTACAAGGACATTGTGGGAAGTGCATACTACGTGGCGCCAGAGGTACTGCGCCGGAATTACGGAAAAGAAATTGATGTCTGGAGCGCTGGAGTGATCTTATACATTCTTCTATGTGGGTCACCGCCTTTCTGGGCAGGTGAGTGTTCATACATGTTCATCCTAACATGCTACATCACCTCGCATCATCACCATATGCTAATTGACAGTATTTGCTTATGTCTGAGCAGAAACAGAGAAAGGCATATTTGATGCCATACTGGTCAGCCAACTTGATTTAAGCTCCACACCGTGGCCCTCCATATCTGAAAGTGCAAAGGATCTCATCAGGAAAATGTTGCATAGGGATCCTCAGAAGCGCATTACTGCTGCACAGGCACTAGGTAGCACTCTTAACAGTCTGTTCATATATCAGCTCAGTTATGAATGTAAGGTCCATGTGCATTTGTATGGTTTATATTTCATACCAACCTCTATGTGCAGGTCATCCATGGCTCAAAGATGCACCTGACAGACCTATTGATAGCGCAGTCCTGTCAAGAATGAAGCAATTCAAGGCAATGAACAAGCTAAAGCAGCTAGCACTCAAGGTGAATCTCCTTAACAAGAATAACTACTTCGCATGTCTTGAATTGAGTTGACAGAGTGTATCCTTCCATGGTAAGGTAATTGCGGAGAACCTATCACCAGAGGAGATAAAGGGATTGAGGCAGATGTTCAATAACATGGATACAGACAAGAGTGGCACGATCACTGTTGAAGAACTGAAGGAAGGACTGACAAAACTAGGATCGAAGATCAGTGAAGCAGAGGTTCAGAAGCTTATGGAAGCAGTAAGATTGCTATTTCGTTTCCCATTTAGCCTTTCACTAAGTTAAGCATATGAAATGCTTCACTAATCGTACTTTGGTGCAGGTTGACGTGGACAAGAGTGGCAGCATTGATTACACGGAGTTCCTTACTGCCATGATGAATAAACACAAACTGGAAAAGGAGGAGGATTTGATCCGTGCATTTCAATACTTTGACAAAGATAACAGCGGGTAAAATGAATTCTGTTGAACCAAGAAAGTAATTTATTTTCCAACATCACCTTGATGAAGGGCTATACAATTGCATAATGCTAGAATTTGTAAAGGCAAATTACATGCTACTCTTTTTGTTCATAATACAACATATTAAAAATGCTCAATATATGCTACCGTCACATTGTCATTTTGCTTGGTTAAACTCATTTAAGAAAACAAAATGATCAATATAATTAACCTGAGACAACATACATAATAACTGCAGATACATAACAAGAGATGAACTGCAACAAGCCATGGAAGAGTATGGAATGGGCGATGAAGCTAGCATTAAACAAGTACTAGACGAAGTTGATAAAGACAAGGTGAGAATATTCTTCCCACTAACCAATACCGTTTGCATATATTTAATCATCACCCCCACTGAATTCACAGGATGGGAATATCGACTATGAAGAGTTTGTGGAAATGATGAGGAAGGGAAGTTATACCTGAGGCATCTCTCTAATCTCATGATGGCAGAGGTTGTATATATATGTTTCGACAAAATACTGCAAGCAGCAATGGAATTATAACTCAGAACATGTTGCTTCTGCAGTTATGGTCCAGTACTAGTATGTACATTTGTTGATAACTGAATATGCAATGAGAGAAAATGTTCAGACTTATATATTGGCATCATAAGTATTAAAAACGATATAACTGAAACCTGGAGCTAATCCTGGTGCAAGTTACTTTCACTAACTAACAAAGATTATTTTTTTAAGGCGTTTGAATTAAGCATGGTCAAAATTGAGGCTAGGGAAATATACATAAACAAATTATATACTTCAATGATAATTTGTGCAACATGTGAAATGGGAAATGCTATTGCATAGTTAGCAAAGAAAGACAAACACAGGGGTAGGAGTAGGTCGACATAATTTCTTTTAGGTAATGTTCACCCAAAGCATCAGAAAGGCATCGGAAAGGAGCCAATTTTGTCAACATGCATACATAAGCTTGTGTCCATACAATTGGAACTATGTAAGTTGCACTGCTGGGGAGATATTACTTTTCCAGTGTGAAGGGCAAACTAAATTTTGGTATGTAAAAAAAGTTATTTTTCCCACAAGCCACATTTTTATTATTTTTAACATATTTCTATTAATTTTTTAAAGACTATGTATTCAGTCTTTCACAAAGTTAACAAGGAACACATGATCTTAGATCAAAGGCTTGCAGGCAAATGCACATAACTGAACAAATGTTCTCTTAAAATTTAAAATAAAAATTAAAGGAAATAAATTAATAAAACGAGAACTGCCTGACCTTTTTACATATGGGCCCTAAAACAATGGGCATTGTCAACAGTCATATGGAAAAATACGAACCACATTATTGGAGAAAGAATTCTGAGAGTGGAGTTTGTGACTTCAGTTCATTGGCTCTTCTGTTGAGATTACGCAATGTCTCAATATGAGGCTCATCTCCTTCAACAGCAATTATTTTGGCAAAGTCCCCGGTGCCAAAATAATCCACCACTCTATTAGCAGCCTCATGTCCAGTTACATACGCTTTTTCCTGCCATAAAAAACGTATCAACACATAAATACAACCTTCACCTTTCACTTTGAAACATTTTGTGAAATATTATTCCTCACTTTTGAAAAGGACCCATGTCGGTTGACAATCCAATCACCAACAATAAACAAATTTGGAAAGGAAGTTGATCCTCTCGGTGTGTACTTGTAGGAACCTGCTGGGAACATATCAAATTAAATATTCCTCGGAGTATAATCTGAAACAACATTCCAAACCAGCACTTGAGATATGCTTATACCACAAAACTAGGATTTTGTTATTATGATTTTTGTTCATTATCATATGTATATTGGTTAATGATAGCTCGTTTATTACCATACAGAAAGTTATCAAGAACAGTAGCCATTTAAACATTTACATTAGAATGAGATCATGATCTCAGTTCACCTGGAAGATATTTTATTACAGATTTAGGAGATCTCCTGACTGATTTTTGGATCACAGTAGCACCCTCAAAATCTTGTATGCATTTTTTAAGATGCAATGAAGCTTCTGAGACAATATCATCATCATTTAAAGGTACCAGCTGGACAGAATTATACTGCAAAAATAAAACTTGCAAGTGTATAATACATCTGTCAGAAATGCTGTATATTTTTTGAATTGAAATATAGGTGGCCTCGTGAACATACAAATTCAGCCTCCACAACTGTTATTGGTTCTTCGTAATAATCATCATATATTGAGGTAAGGTCAAAGAACGTCCATCCAGATGAATCATCAAACCCAGAACATACATTGGCAACCTTTGGAATATCGATCTGTAAAATTTCATAAAATTATATTGGTGGCACAACGTGTGAACAGCTAGCAGGGAAGTGCAAGTTGTGATTACCTTTTTGTCAAACCATAATTTTACAGAGATCACATCGATTGAAGAAAGGTGAAGAAGATTGGCGAATTCTCGGTGAGACCATATGAATGGACTTCAATTGTCACAAAAGCACATAAATTAATTACATATTTCAAGTTGTTATAAACTTATGGCTCCTCGAAGTGTTACTAGATTTTATTCTCTACCATTCTTAGATTTCAAAGTTACTGAATGTAGTAAGCTCAGGCAAAGCTGACCCATGACTCATGCAGTGAACACATACAGTATTACCTGTTCTTGACAATGGACTGTAGAGAAGAGAGTCCCATGGCTGAAACAAATGCATCTGCCTTATATATATCGTCACCACAGACAATAGCAGAGATGCATCCATTATCCATATCTATAGTCAAACTTGATGGAACTTTGTTTGCTACAAATTTTTAGCCTTCCATCTCCAATGATTGCAGCCAAGGAGAGAAGATTTTTTCTTCTACTTCGCCACGACATAGCAAGAAGTCAGAATTTTCCTGTAAAATAGGGGATATATTCATAAACAAAACTAGACCTACAAAAAGACGATAAGATGATAAAGCTCCATTTATTGAAGTATCATATGGAGGAAAACGATCATTGGTGATGTCGAAGAGTATAGGCATAAAACCTGATGAGATAGCATATAGTAGTACAACATCCCCAGGGTTGCAGCTGCACTACATTGCTCACCAGGAGCAAACAGGGCTGCCTGAATAGCTGGCTCAAAGACTTCATTATAGAGCCTTTGAGAGCAACCTTACATCTTAAACAGCTCTCTTGCAGTCACTGCAGATGAAGACACCGACAGTAATTTGATAAAGATAACTAAGCCATGAAGACACAGTCATATTGAGGCACTACTCTGAGCTAGCTGGCATATTCAAAAGGTTGAGACAATAGACAATGGGAATTCCTTACTTGCGTCATATTTCCTCCAAGCAGTGTCTGTGTTGTCAAAGTCAATTACTGGACCAAAGAAACACATAAGTGGTTAGGAAGTGAGCTGATGTATAACACAAGCTGAACAGTTGGACACCCGTACCTGCAGCTATGACAGGAATTGATGTGAACCTATCAACCAAAGGAAGGTTAGGGAACTGCAGCCAAGAAAATTCAGGATATTGTGACTAATTTAGAATTAGATAAAAGATATAACCAGAACAAGATATAAAGAAAATGTACTTCTGGATATGCCAAGACTCCAAAGGGAGCTGGTAACCGTGGCTGGTTATGAAATACGGGGAATTCGACCTACATTGTGATAATAGGATTTAGTTAATATCCAGAAGTGACATTAGAATATAGTAGATCATTTAAATCCAGACTATAGTGCAGTAAGTATAAATTAATACTCCACCCGTTAAAACCACTTGCTATAGTCTACATACAAACTACTGAACTGCAGCCAAGAGGGAGTATGAGACTTGCTATAGTCTGAACGAAATTTTTTATCAAATAAATAATTCGAAACGTTGTAGAGAAATTCACAGACTATTTCTCGCTCGATTTATTGTGAGGAGTTCGTTATCTATGATCCATTGCAGTAAGTCAATGAACAAGTGAGCAGAGAAATTACAGAAAGGCCCTCTGGAGAATAATAGGCTGCTTTATTCCAGTCCGTAAAAGGCGAGATCCCCAGCTCATCAACTAAAGCGAAAATGTTGCGGTAGGGATACCAGAATCCTATATGCAACATCGCGATGAACGAATTACTGAAACAGAACTGGCACCAGAATGAAATGTATAATATAATACTGTAAACTGAACACTGAAATACCTCTGAGGCCAACCTCCTCGGTTGGGCCGCTATCCGCGGCGAGAAGCGTGACATCGTACCCCTGATCATCAAAACGAGTTGCAAAACTAAACCACCAAACTTGTGTACACGAATCAACGAGCTACTACGATTCACGGGAGAGCTCTAGCGCAAGGCGAACCTGTTTGACGAGGTGGTGCGCGGCGGCGAGACCGGCCCAGCCGGCGCCCGCGACGGCGACCTTCTTCCGTTGGGACTCGCCACCTGGCAAGACCTCTGCCCGGACGGAGCTCCCTCGGCGGCGGCGGAGCCGGGGGATGGCGGGCGGAGGCAGACAGCCTCCGGCGACGAGCGCCGAGCACCCGCACATTCCGTCCGCAGGAAGCTTCCGGAGTCGAGGAGAGCGCCGCGACGAGTGGCTGGTTGTCCCCCGTGAGGCGCGAGGTGTTCGTCTGTATGCCCCACACACGAGCGGAGCGTCGAAGTCGAACGTTCGCGTCTCCACCTCACCTTTTTATGAAACTTTACACTTTTGTCCTCTGAGATCTCGAATTTCAAATTTTCATGACAGAAAGGTCAGTCAACTCTGAAACCACAGTGCTGCCCCCTTTCTGACGAAAATGGCAGCACTTCTTCCTGCGCTGCTCGCCCACCTACTCCTCCTCTGCGCCCATGGCGACACTGCCTCCGCGGCTGCGACGCCGCCGCCCCTACCGATCCTGCCGGTCCCGTCCTACGCGCAGCTCCGGTGGCAGCTCTCGGAGATGGCGCTTTTCCTCCACTTCGGGCCCAACACCTTCACGGACTCCGAGTGGGGCACCGGCCACGCCGACCCGTCCGTGTTCGCTCCCTCGGCGCTCGACGCGGGCCAGTGGGCGCGCGTCGCGGCGAGGGCCGGGTTCGGCCGCGTCGTGCTCACGGCCAAGCACCACGACGGCTTCTGCCTCTGGCCGTCGGCGCTGACCAATTACTCCGTGGCCGCCTCGCCGTGGCGGTTTGGGGCCGGGGACGTCGTCGCCGAGCTCGCCGCCGCCGCGCGCGCGGAGGGGATCGGTCTGGGGCTGTACCTATCGCCGTGGGACCGCCACGAGCCGGTGTACGGGGACACCATCGCATACAATGAGCACTACATGGGCCAGATGACGGAACTGCTTACCAGGTGTGCTAAATGCTAATTCTTGCCTTGGAACCGCGAGATGGTTGCTGTTATGACTGTCATAGTTTTGCGATGCTGGTGGTAGCTTGTTCGGCTGCAGAATTTGCAATAGGAGCCGACTAATTTACTTGGTTTTATCTTCGAGTGGAGACTTGAGAATCATCAGTGATTAATTATGGTGCGTTGGTGCCACAGGATAAAACATCAATTTTGTTATGTTTCTTGTGGAGATGCACTTTATCTGCATACGTCACTTCGAATTCTGGGAGATATAGAAGTAAATTTTCACCTAAAATAAGATATAGAAGTATCCAGGTGGCATTAATATGCATTCCACTCATCATAATGCACCACTGCACACTCGTTATGTCTCTCCTGCATTTCAGGCAATGTAAAGATTGTGCCCTTAAATATGCAGATATGGAGATGTTGAGGAAGTTTGGCTTGATGGTGCAAAGGGTGACACCAAGAAGATGGACTATTTGTTTGATGCCTGGTTTGCACTTATACATCAGCTACAACAAAGGGTAGTTATCTTCTCAGATGCTGGACCAGACACTAGGTGGGTGGGGGATGAGGCAGGGGTTGCAGGTTATACTTGCTGGTCTACCTTCAACAAGAGCGCCGTGACAATTGGGCACACCACTGCCGAGTAAGTAATGCATGACTGGTTAGTTTTTTTCTATCTGTTGTTTCTAAGATTAGCATCACACAAGCTATACTATCTACTTCTGTCAAGATTCTAGCATCAACGAGATCCCTAGCTAAAAGCTGTACTTGGAATTTCAAACCAATTTATCTCATTTCTGAATTTTGGTTTCCCTAGCATAGCTATGAGTTGTTATTAAGAAGGATAAATAGACGATCTTTATGTGTTGAAAGACATAGCATTTTAGTTTGACACAGTGAATATTTCAGTTATAACTGCATAGTTATTTGGAGTGAAATAGCTATTCAGTTGTTGCTTTCAACGCACTCCAATAGTACGTTCTGGAATCTGGATGGGACCAGATCTCTAACCTTTACTTTGAAGCATGGTACTAAAATTCTATTGCAAATGATGATTTATTTGAGCAAGTACCCTTTCAGAAGTATTTAATCACAAATTACCTGTAAATAAACATTGTACTTTTCTGCTATTTGAAGGTAAGGTTGATGCTTTATGAATTTAGGGCATAATTACTTGATAGTGTGCTCAGCATTATCTAGGGATGGTATGTCAGAAACTGTCCACTGCAATGTCTATAACTCTACTCTATACCAAGTAAATTTCTAGTATGGTCTTATAACAAAAAAGCATTTAAACTGAAACATTAGAATTCTTTGTTTGTTTGCTTTATGAATGTTGCACTGCATTAGAGAATGACGAGAGGCTATAAGAGTATGGACTAATTTAGTCAAAGAATCTTGGTACTTGTTGAAACTTTACTTCAAACCCCTTCATTAGTATACCTGTATAGCTGTTTAAAAACATTGGGTATGCCAGATTTTCCACATGATAAAACCTGTATTAATGTGCATATTTCTAGAATCTATCTCATTGACGTCTCATATGAATTACAATAACCCATAAACTCACTGCATTCTGCATTTACTGATATTTGATGTAAGAAGACCATCTGTTGATATCTCTTCAGAGACATCTGAAAAAGGGAATGATTCAGAGATCATTTGTTAATGAGCATCCTGCTATCTATTCTGTAGTCTGACTAAAAATACTAACTCTATTGCCAGATACTCAGGTAGTGGAGATCCTTTTGGGCAAGACTGGGTTCCTGCAGAATGTGACGTTTCCATCAGGCCAGGTTGGTTCTGGCATGCCTCAGAGAAACCAAAAATGCAACAACTCTGCTTGACATATACTACAAATCAGTTGGTAGAAACTGTCTCCTCATTTTGAATGTCTCCCCAAATTCATCTGGCCTCATTTCTGATGAAGACATGAGAGCCCTTCAGGAATTCACAGAGATTCGGCATACAATTTTCTCCCAAAACCTTGCTGCCAATGCCACTGTCACAGCAAACAGTGTTCGTGGTGGGCAGGATAATTTGCAGTTTGCACCCTCCAATGTGCTTGAAGGCAGCATATACTCCTATTGGGCTCCGCAGGAAGGGCAAACCAGCTGGGAAATGCTCTTTGACCTCGGGTTATCAACTTCCTTCAATGTGCTCCAGCTCCAGGAGCCTATACAGTTGGGGCAGCGTGTTATCGGGTTTCATGTGGATATCCTCATAGGTGAACTGTGGCAAAATATCGCTGAGGGCACAACAATTGGGTACAAGCGGCTGCTGAAATTCCCAGTCACTGAATCTCGATATCTGAAGCTATGTATCGACAGTGCACGTGGAGATCCACTGATCTCATTCTTTGGTGTCTTCGTGGATCCATTCTCAGACAGATATAACTTGGAGAATCTTGACGAACGCACAAACAGCAGTCGAGTTATAATGTTGAGGAAGAGCAGTGAAGCTGGCAACAGCAGTACTGCCGCCATGTAGTTGCCGCGGTGTACTGCTGCCATGTAAAAATACTACTTGTGGTATGTCCTGGTACATTCATCATGCTAGAACCACCCGCATGTTGATTTGTTCTTTGTAATTCTATGTTCATTGGCCTGGAGAAGGCTATTCAAAGGTGACTTCGTGAGCAATGTGTATATATCAATAAAGAGTTCCACTTTCTGCATCATATATGGTGTTCGTCCTAAAACTGGTGCTTGTTCTAAACTAATTAAAAGATGTGACCACAAACTACTTCTGCGTCAGTTGATGTTGAATGATGCGAAGCCAGAGACTCTGATGAACGATGAAGTGAATATACGAACCTCCTTGGAATATTGTGACTTACTGACTTCTGAAGACTCAACTTCACTTGACAGATACCTTCGAAGGCGTATTTGATGCTTTACGCATCTTTGGCCTGAAGACGGAAAAAGAGCGCTAGCCTGTGACCCGTTTCACTTCCACCTGACCTGCCCATGGGCCACGGTCGCGTCCTTAACCCATCGAGCAGGCCCCGCCTGCCGCCGCCGCCCCTCACCGCACGCCGCCGGCAACCATGTCCGACCAGGCGCCACCTTACGCGCCTTTGCCCGTCGTCTCCTCCCTTCCCCCAGATCCTAACTCCACCTCGTCAGCGAACCCCATCCTTCTCCTCCCCAATCCTGCCTTCCCCAACAAGCGCAAGCGCACCGGATTCCGCCGCAAGGTCCCCTCCGGGTCCCCGGCCGCAGCCGCCCCCTCTCCCGCGGTGCCCTCCCAGCCGGCACACCCTGCCTCCGCCGCCGACGATATCATAGTAATCAACCGAGAGCCGACCGCGGAGGCCGTCACCGCGCTCACGGCAGGCTTCCCGGCAGATTCCCTCACCGACGAGGAGATCGAGGCTGGCGTGGTCTCCGACGTCGGAGGCATCGAGCAGGTCAATTACATCCTCATCCGCAACCACCTCCTCTGCCGGTGGCGCGAGACCTACAATTCCTGGCTAGCCAAGGAGCCCTTCGCGACGCTTATCCCTCCTCACTGCGAGCACCTCCTTAATGCCGCTTACTCCTTCCTCGTCTCCCACAGCTACGTTAATTTCGGTGTTGCGCCGGCCATCAAGGAGCGCATCCCCAAGGAGCCCACGAGGCCTACCACCGTCGTCGTCATTGGTGCGGGCCTTGCCGGGCTCGCTGCAGCACGGCAGCTGGTGGCGTTTGGGTTTAAGGTTATCGTCTTGGAGGGCCGCAAGAGATGCGGTGGCCGTGTGTACACGAAGAAGATGGAAGGCAGTGGGCGCTCAGCTGCTGCTGATCTTGGTGGCAGCGTGCTTACCGGAACGTTCGGTAACCCGCTGGGAATTGTGGCGAAGCAGCTTGGCTTGCCGATGCACAAGATTAGAGACAAGTGCCCCCTCTACCGGCCGGATGGATCACCAGTTGATCCAGAGGTGGATAAGAAAGTAGAAATTACATTTAACAAGCTTCTTGATAAGTCAAGCAATCTGCGGGCATCCATGGGAGAGGTAGCAGTGGATGTTTCGCTTGGGGCTGCTCTCGAAACTTTACGTCAGGCAGATGGAGGCATCTCCACACAGGAGGAGAAGAATCTGTTCAATTGGCATCTAGCAAATCTTGAGTATGCCAATGCAGGATTGTTGTCGAAGTTGAGCCTTGCATTCTGGGACCAGGATGATCCATATGACATGGGTGGGGATCACTGCTTCTTGCCTGGTGGCAATGTGAAGCTTGTGCAGGCCCTGGCAGAGAATGTGCCGATAGTTTACGAGAGGACTGTGCACACTGTACGGTATGGGGGGGATGGGGTGCAGGTAGTTGTCAATGGAGGGCAGGTGTATGAAGGGGACATGGCATTGTGCACAGTTCCACTCGGGGTTCTGAAAACTGGAGGCATCAAGTTTGTACCTGAATTGCCACAGAGGAAGCTTGATAGTATTAAGAGACTTGGATTTGGGTTATTGAACAAGGTAGCGATGCTGTTTCCGCATGTTTTCTGGAGCACTGACCTTGATACCTTTGGGCATCTGGTTGAAGATCCAAGGCGACGTGGGGAGTTTTTTCTGTTCTATAGCTATGCAACAGTGGCTGGTGGTCCATTGTTGATGGCTTTGGTTGCTGGTGAAGCTGCCCACAATTTCGAAACCATGCCACCAACTGATGCTGTCAGCTCAGTTCTTCAGATACTAAGAGGTGAGAATAGAACGTCTACAATCGAAGTCTAATTTTTATTAAAAAAAAACTAACTTTGCAGCAATACAAGTGACTCTGCATAAGGTAGTATGTCAGCACCTCTGGCAAAACCAGGATTTATTTTTAGGACATGTCCTGTATTCTATTCACTTCCATAGATATCCTGAAGTGTATACAGTTATTATGTTAATTAGTTAATGTCATACAAATTGATTCGATTGCTTAAAACCCTGGTTTTTTCTCTAAAAGACGCGCCTTGTATCCACAGGTATCTATGAACCACAAGGGATTGAGGTTCCAGATCCTCTACAGAGTGTTTGCACTAGATGGGGCACTGACTCCTTCAGTCTAGGTTCATATTCTCATGTTGCTGTCGGAGCATCTGGAGATGACTATGACATATTAGCCGAAAGTGTTGGTGATGGGCATCTTTTCTTTGCTGGTGAGGCTACCACAAGACGTTACCCAGCAACAATGCACGGTGCTTTTATCAGTGGTTTGCGGGAGGCTGCTAACATCACGCTCCATGCCAATGCCCGAGTAGCAAAGACTAAAGTGGACAAAAGCTCATCAGCAAACACGCAGGCTTGTGCTACTATACTAACAGACTTGTTTAGGCAACCGGATTTGGAGTTTGGGAGCTTCTCTGTTATTTTTGGAGGAAAAGCTGATCCGAAATCCCCAGCTATTCTAAAAGTGGAATTTGGTGGCCAGCGGAAGAAAAATGCAACTGACGGTGCAAAGGCAGAACAGAACCATTCAAATAAATTGTTATTCCAGCAGCTCCAGTCACATTTTAACCAGCAACAGCAACTTTATGTTTACACATTGCTATCACGACAGCAAGCTATGGAGTTAAGAGAGGTTAGAGGAGGTGATGACATGAGGCTGCATTACCTCTGTGAAAAAATGGGGGTGAAATTAGTTGGCAGGAAAGGCCTTGGTCCTGGGGCAGATGCAGTGATTGCATCCATTAAGGCACAACGTAATAGGAGTCGAGCTAAACCTGGCCCCTCAAAGTTGAAAAAATCTTCGAAGCCGAATGTTGCTTCATCATGATCTGCTGATTTCTTGTGGGGCCTAACTTCCTACTGGCATTGAATATTTGGCAATTGATTTAGATTGAAGTAAATTAAAATGAAATCTCCTAGATTCCAGTGATGTTACCTTTACATTTTTCAGAGGGATGCAGGCTATTGCGATGCCCCATCTTAAATCAGGGGATCCTGTAAAGCTTGTTTGTTTTGCTGTGACCACAAATTCTTGAAGAAGCTTGTGGGTGGATGTCCTTTTGTAATCTCAAATCGGAAGAGCAATGTAGATGGTGGCATGGTGTAAATGGTTTCAGAAAATTGAGTGAGAATTGTGACTTTGATTGTACTCGTTGTCCTTATGCTTTTCTCTATGCTCAAATGACAAACAATTAGTTGTGACCGTTTCTTGTAGTGTTAGTGGTTCATGAATCTGACATCATTAAACGCATTGAAACATGTCTGTTTTTTCAGCAGCTCATTTACTGATTGTTGTCTTGAACTTGAGCACAAGCACGGGAGTAGAGAGGAACAGCAGTCGTACATGCTGCATATATAGTACATAAAGCCATACCAAAACACACGGTACAAAACAATCCAAATGATTGGGTTCGACAGTAGAACTCTGGTACTAGTTACAGAAATTGGGGAAAAAATACGAGTTGCATTCAGCAGTCAGCACAAAGGCACAAACAGTTCATTAGAAGAGGCGGAAGCAGTGACAAATAACGATCAAGAATGCAACCATAGCCGATCATGTAATCTCTCTTCTCCTGTGCCAAGCATCTCATCGACCCTTTCTCCATCTCGATAAAAATGGAAGGTTGGGGTGTAGCGTATGCTTTGCGTTGTTTCAGGGCACTCGTCAATATCAGCATAGATGAACGTAAGATTCTTGAATTCATTGCTGAACTTGCAGAAAGATGGAAGAATCTGACTGCAAACACGACACCTACATACAAGGCAGGAATCAGTTTGGAGGCAAAGGCGACCAAAGCAAATGGTATTAACGTATGTGTTTACCTGTATAAAAAATTAATTGTAGATGCTCTAGCTTTGTAGTTTGTATTGATACATAAATGGAACCAAACAGTGAAACAATTCTTTATTTGACTTCATAGATATCATACAGGATCGCAGAATTTTAGCACTAAATCAAACGTTTGATAGGTTTAACTTATATCCACGACAGTATAATCGATTATAAAGATGTTATATAGCATATACACCCTGAAATGACTACAGTGTCAAATATCTTCAATGCGCAAAGGTTGACAGCAAACCTGTGAGAGATGTGGTGTCTCCTAAAATCAAATCACATGGGAATAGTACTACTGTTTATAATAAAATCAAACCTGAGAGGAAAAAGAAGAGCGATAGGAACAAATGACGAATATCATGCGTCCAAAATGTATGCATCTCTAATTCCTAAATTAAGCCAGAAAAGAATTTACATAGCAAGAGCAGTAGCATACCATGAGGCACCATAGTTGATCACAGCCTGTAAAACAACATGCGGAAGAGATTAAATCAATAAACTACTTAAGAACAAAAATTACAAGGACTAAATGATAGTCCTTTGTTCCGAACACTGCACACACTGTTTTTCCTTCTCGCTTATTCCCTTGTAGATTTGAGTAAAACAATTATAATAAAAAAGGGCCTAGGGGCCGTTTTCTTGATTCAATGATTCAGTCATGAGTGCCAAGGAAAGGAGCAATTGTACTTACAGGCGACTTGGAGGATTTGAGCGAATCGAGCATCTGCTTCAACTGTTGATCGCTGCTGGCACTGCGAATATTGCCAGGGGAACTGCCTTGTAATGGCAGACGTGTTCCTTCCAGTCCTGTCCGCTTGGCATCATCATTCCCATTTGGTGCCTCCGCCATATTCTGGCTCGCCGTTGCTTTATTCCTCCTGAAAACCCTGAAACCCAAGGCAAGATGAAGACGAATTCTCCTTTAAGATTAAGAACACAAGGGAGTATACAAGCAGATCGTGGACACAGGATTCTAACTAGGGTATGCCTAACCAACACTCCAATATGAAATTCAGTATAATTCAATATACAATTCGGTAAGACAACTAAAAAGTTTGCCAAACAATTCAGTATATACAAGTGTGAAATAACTAAAACTGCGATATAATATCTGAAAGGTCACATAATACCTTATATTAAACGGATAAGTTCAAAAAGGCGATGCAATGTCTTGGTTTCTTCATCATGCCTCTACTTTCTAACAACAGTAACAACAAAAATGACAGATTAAGCCCTGATTTCAGGCTAAACCATAAACCTCAACAAGAGCTGCCATGGCCATGGGACAGCAAAAACGCATGACACCATGAGTGCAGAACAAACTGTAGAAGAAACTATACGCCCGGCCAGGCAACACTAAACTAGTCCAAGTAAATACTAAAGCATCATTTCTCTGACACGGAATAGTGTAAATCTGAATTCGAAGCCCAAGCTAAATGCACAAAGTACATGGACAGTCGGGCAGGAAGGATCGAGAGCAGCAACAGATGAACTCACGAATCTAAATCGGATTGAAGGCACCCAATTAAGGGAATCAGATGAAGCAAGCAGGAATTGTAATCCGGAAGGAGTAAGAGTTGTACCAGCGGTAGCCGCGCGGGGAGCCGGGTGGCGCGGGCGCACAGCGGGGGCGTGGGAGTGCGGGAGCCCGCTCGCCCGCGCGGCGTCGGTGATCTGCCGTCGGCCGGCGCGGCGCCGGCGCCCAGGGCTGGGGCGCTGTGAGCGGTGGCGGCTATTCGCACTCGCACGCCTGGATGGGGAATGGGCAGCGTGTGTCCAGCGAGTAGGTGACGTGGCGACTCCCGTGTGGCTGACGGCGAGGGAAAAAAAAAAGCGATACGAGTCGGCGGTTTCCAGGTGGGCAGGCCGGGCTGTTTGGGCTTTTCTTGGGCCGGAACGTGTTAGTAAAGGCCAGTAACTTTTCCTCCAAAAAAAAGGCAGGCCAGTAATTTGTCTTCAGCACCATACAGCATACACATACAGCCAAACACCACGCTATATGAGTTTTTTTTTCGTTCTTTGGTCCAGATGCTACCGAATCAGAGTCAGTGGTTGTGAAACTGATGTGAGGTTAGAATAAAAAAAACCGATGAGAGGTTCAGTCAACCAAATCTCTCTCGCAGCTAGAGCTTATGATTTTGGTATTTACAGTATATGCTACCGATACAGGGGTTGTGAAACCATTAATGTTTTGTTCGGTTAGCCATAGATTAGTTGGATTTCATATGGAATAAGTAGGATTGAGTCTATGAGTCACTAAGTATAAGGATTCAATCTCACTCTATCCACATAGAACCCAACCATTCCATGCCTAAACGAACAAGCCATAAGAGTTCCTCAGGCCAATTTTTACGAAAAAATCCGTAGAAAGTCAATCAGGGTGTGGGTGTCTCTTTCTAGACCGGTATGTTGGTATACCTGATGATGTAAAGTGAAACTTAGCCGTTGCTCATCTAGCCATCCCTTGAGCTGATTCCCTTGAGCTCACTCCGGATCGCGACAGGGGCACGTGACAGAAATAATCGCCTTGCCGCGGCAGTACCCCCCCTTGGATTTGTTGGGTCGTGGAAGCCGCAAAAGAGAGTTTCCAATTCCATGGCCTGGGACCTTACCACGCCACCAGCCCCCCGAGACAACAGTAATGGCCGAGGACGTACAGGCAGCATGACAGAGCGAGCATAAGATCCCAGTTCCAAGCGAGGTGAGGTGCTCGGAAAGCCCCCAACAAACAACGCCCTCCCTTCCCTGCCCGCAGAGTGCAGCAGACTCGGTCGTCTTCCAGCTAACCGAGCTACTGCCACTGCTCCCGGGCAAGGTTTGGTGACCCACCTCCAAACCCCCACGGTAAACCATGATGGCGCCGCGACCCCCCTGTCTCACTGACCCATCCCGTTCTCCGGCACGGCAGCACCCCCGGCGGCCGCGGCACTCCCCACCCAGCTGCTTCGTCAAACCCACCTCCATCCGACGACGAGCCTTTCCTTTCGATCTAAAGGCGCGCAGACCACCCGGAAAAACAGTTGGCCACCAGCCTTCACTCTCCCCTGGACGGGCGTTGTCTGCTAATAGTAGTCCGCTGCTACCTGCCGCTCGACGTCGCTGTCCGTCGCTAGTCCATGGAGTAAGATCATACGACGAGTATACGACGACGTCGCCGACCGGCGTCATCCTCTCGCCTGGGACGGCTCCTTCAGCTTTGTCACGCCATCAAGGCATCAACCTCCTCGCCGGTGCAGCGCTCACATACTACGCACGCATGCCTTGCACCAGAATAGCTAGGCTAGGCTCAGGCGCGAAGCATTGTCACGCGCTCCACGTTTCCGCGATGGCTTGTGGGCTCGTGACATTGCACGGTTCGGGCAAAGGCAGACAAGCTGCGCTGGGCTTATTTGGTAAGGGTAGCGTACCGACGCGCGACGCCGAGACGAGGACCGGCACCGGTGGCGCGCCGCGCTCCCGGCGTCTCGGTTGTTTAACCGATGCCACTGAACTACGGGCTCGCCCTTCGTATTCAATGGCGCGCCCGTCCGTCGCCCCGCCATTGAAGAGGCTCCCCCACAAGTAGGTGAGGGGATGCGCCGGGGGGTCGATCTCCAGCTGCCCGGCCGCACGCGGCGCGCTCGCGTTGGGTTTGGGCCGGTCCGCTCGACCAACCAACGACCCCTGACGGCAATTTATGGTCGACGAGAGCACCCGACTCGACTCGACTCCACTCCCACTGGACTCCCGTACGCCGTAGCCCGCACCCAGCTTGCTAGCTGGAGTGACATTTTCGTGGGTGGGGCGGGGCGGGCAACGTATTCATTGCCCGTCCGTCCGTCGGCTTGAATCGCTGCCCGTTCCGGTGCGACCTGCGACGGCTATATAGGCTCGTGCCCCCTCACGTCGCCAGGACACTGCACCACTACTCACTCCGGTCCATGTGACCTCACTTACTTCACCTGTCAGAACACACACACAGCAGCCTGCTCGCTCGCTCAGCTTTGCCTGCCGGGATCGAGCGAGCGATGGAGGCGGGGGCGTGGGCGGTGGCCGTGGCGGCCGTGGCCGTGTACATGGCGTGGTTCTGGCGGATGTCGCGCGGCCTCAGCGGGCCGCGGGTGTGGCCGCTGGTGGGCAGCCTCCCGGGCCTCGTGCACCACGCCGAGGACATGCACGAGTGGATCGCCGCCAACCTCCGCCGCGCGGGGGGGACGTACCAGACCTGCATCTTCGCCGTGCCCGGCGTGGCTCGCCGGGGAGGCCTCGTCACCGTCACCTGCGACCCACGCAACCTGGAGCACGTCCTCAAGTCCCGCTTCGACAACTACCCCAAGGGCCCCTTCTGGCACGGCGTGTTCAGCGACCTCCTCGGCGACGGCATCTTCAACTCCGACGGCGAGACGTGGGTGGCGCAGCGCAAGACGGCCGCGCTCGAGTTCACCACCCGCACCCTCCGCACCGCCATGTCGCGCTGGGTGTCGCGCTCCATCCACAGCCGCCTCTTGCCCATCCTGGCCGACGCCAAAGACGCCGTCGACCTCCAGGACCTCCTCCTCCGCCTCACCTTCGACAACATCTGCGGCCTCGCGTTCGGCAAGGACCCCGAGACGCTCGCCAGGGGACTCCCCGAGAACGACTTCGCCATGGCGTTCGACCGCGCCACCGAGGCCACCCTCAAACGCTTCATCTTCCCCGAGTGCGTCTGGCGCTGCAAGAAGTGGCTCGGCCTCGGCATGGAGACCACGCTGGCCAGCAGCGTCCGCCACGTCGACCGCTACCTCTCCTCCGTCATCAAGGCGCGCAAGCTCGAGCTCACCACCGGCGGCAAGAGGAGTGGCGACGACGCCACCTCAGCCACAGCCACGCCGCACGACGACCTCCTCTCGCGGTTCATGCGCAAGGGGACCTACTCGGACGAGTCGCTGCAGCACGTGGCGCTCAACTTCATCCTCGCCGGCAGGGATACCTCCTCGGTGGCGCTCTCCTGGTTCTTCTGGCTCGTCTCCACGCACCCATCCGTGGAGCGCAAGGTGGTAGGACTGGGCATTCGGTACTTCCCGAACCGAACCGAACCGAACCGATCGGTTCCTGGGGGTTCGGTTCCTGGAAAATGGGTACCGATCGGTACCGACCAGAAACAAGAACCGAGGAATTCGGTACTCGGTACTTTCGGTTCGGTATTCGGTTTTACCCGGAGTACCGAAGTTCCTGGATTCACAAAATAGTCTCATTCCTTAATGGTTCATTACAAAGTGCTGAGAGGCTAGCATTCCGGCTGTCAGTAAAAGATAACTGAATCCAGAACATAGGATAGCCAAGAAACGAAGACGAATGGGGAAATTCGTTTGGATCATCCAAATCGTGGAATAACGTGATGAAAATAACAACCACTCCTAGGATTAATCCATTCCACGAACCAAAAAGTGACCCCTAAATGAAACCGTGCAGACTGCGGAAGCATACCAGCAAACACTAACCGCGCACCACACGCGCGTGACTCCACGAACAATCCAACCAGGACACCTCATGCACGGGGAGGGGCGGGCGTCGCGGTACCTCGGTGACGCCGGGGTTGCGCTGGACGACGCGGAGCAGGCCGGCGTCGGAGACGCGGGGGCACCCGAGGAGGTGGAGCGAGCGCAGCGTCCCCCGCGCCCTGTCCGCCAGCGCGAGGAGCGCCTCGTCCGTGATCCGGTTGCTGAGCGGCGGCTCCACGACGAGGCGCCGCCACAGGAGCGGGTCCCACGCGACGGCCTCGCGGAGGCCGCGGCACGCGCGCGCGCAGGCCAGCAGCTCCCGCAGCCGCATGTGGCCCAGCGCCAGGATCAGGGCGGCGTGCGGCTCGCCCGAGGCCGAGGCGGATGCGCCGGCGCCAGTCGTCGAGGGAGGCCCGCGCCGTGGCGCTCCGCGAGGGGAGGAGAGCCGAGTGCGGCGCCGCCGGGAAGAAGGGATTGGAGGAGGGAGGGTCGGCTGGAGTGTGGAGAGAGGAGGGGTAGGGTTTTTTTTGTTATTGGGCTAATGGGCTGTAGTTGCTTTATTTGCCTAGTTGGGCTGCCGAGTTCGGTTCCCTCGGTTAACCGAGAACCGAACCGAACCGAACCGAGGTGTTCGGTTCCACAGAAACAGGAACCGAGTACCGAACCGAATTTTTCGGTATCGGTTCTTTCGGTTCGGTTCTCGGTTTTTTCGGTTCGGTTCTCGGTTCTCGGTATTTGGTGCCCAGCCCTACAAGGTGGTTCGCGAGCTCTGCGCCGTCCTGGCCGCGTCGCGCGGCGCCGAGGACCCGGCATTGTGGCTCGCCGCGCCGTTCGACTTCGAGGAGCTCGACCGCCTCGTGTACCTCAAGGCGGCACTCTCGGAGACGCTCCGCCTGTACCCGTCCGTTCCCGAGGACTCCAAGCACGTGGTCGCCGACGACGTGCTCCCGGACGGGACGTTCGTGCCTGCCGGCTCGTCGGTGACCTACTCCATCTACTCAGCCGGGAGGATGAAGACGGTGTGGGGGGAGGACTCCCTCGAGTTCCGGCCCGAGCGGTGGCTGTCGGCCGACGGCACAAGGTTCGAGCCGCACGACTCGTACAGGTTCGTGGCGTTCAACGCCGGGCCGAGGATTTGCCTGGGCAAGGACCTCGCGTACCTGCAGATGAAGAACATCGCCGGGAGCGTGCTCCTCCGCCACCGCCTCGCCGTCGCGCCGGGGCACCGCGTGGAGCAGAAGATGTCGCTGACGCTGTTCATGAAGCACGGGCTCCGGATGGAGGTGCACCCGCGCGACCTCGGCCCCGTCGTCGACGAGCTCCGCGCCGCCGGGGAGTACGACGCGGCGGCAAGGGCCACCGCGGCCTGCGCGTAGTAGGAAAGATTATCTATCGATCGATGGATCACCCACCCCGCCGGCGACTGCGTGCGTGCGCCGAGGATCGTGTCGTGCGGGCTGGGAACTGGGAAGGAAAGGAAACGGCCGTTGGAAAGAGAAAAAAAAAAGAAAGAAAAGGGCAAATCAAAAGCTGTATTCTGTAGATAGACAAGTAAGTAATTAAAGTGTTTCCATTTGGAACAAAAATGCGTGTAAAAAGTCCATGTCATCTTGATTTGGATTTCAAGGAGGACATAAAAAAAATGCCGGAGAGCAAATAATCTCTGATGTAACGTGACGCCGGAGGCGCCAAATTCGTTCGGGCGGCTTGTGTTAATGGGCCGCCAAAACTGTTGTTGTTTCATGTTTGTTTGTAGAGGAAGCAAACGAAAGCATATAGCATCACTGGATCAATCAATCCACCATTAGTTTCCGCATGAATGAATGCAACGGGCGCTTTGCTCCGGCATTTGTCTTGTTCTCATAGCAACCGAATGATTGAATGATTGAGAGTCATACTGCCAGAGAGTGGAGCAGCTGTTGCTTTCCATCAGAGGATCGTTTAAGGACACATTGCGATCGCGTAACAGGCTGCTCACTCTTCCCATTTGATCGTCGGCGTTTTAATGCTGTTGGTTGCGCCGTTTTCTCTGATGAGGAGCTGCTTTCGTTCCTGCGCCTCCAACGGCTACTGGCTCGAGCTGGCGGAGTCTGGAGATGATGATGCTTGATGCCGACCCACGTACGTCGGAGTATCAATTGGCAACTCTGATGATGAAGCTCCACCGTTTTATGCGATGGGCCATCGATAATCGTTCGTATCATAAGACATACGGTGTTGCTCAAGTGTGGTACTACCGTACTACTGTACTAGCCTCTGGGCTCAGGCAATGGTCAATCGATCATCAAACAGCACCGCTGCCTAATTTGTAGGTTTGTGCCATCAAACGACCCCCAATGAGCAGCAACTCGTAATGCAAGGTCCATGCAACGTTCATTTCCATTTTGGAAAGGAAAACCGATAACTCGGAGCCCTGAGATGAAAACTTTGCAAGTGTAGAAATGAGTCGAATGACTACCGGAGTGAAATTTAAACATCGACCATATTTGACCACTCTTATTGGAGAGCAACTGCGCAACGCCATGATCGGTCATCGGTGGGACCGTGGGAGAAAGCAGATCTGCAATTGTGGGCTTCTCGGGCATCCTAGCGAGACTTTTCGCGAAATCTACCGGCCCGAAGTGCGGCGCACTCAACAAAGAAAGCCCAAATGCAACACACAGCCTGAAGTTTTAAGGCCTTTTGCTTTTGGGCCCATACCGCTGTGAGCCATGAAGCCTTCCTTTATTTATTTATTTTCTTGTGGACAAGCAGCAAAGCAACACACTCGTGCTGTCGAGCATGCTTCAACATGACAGAAACAAGATGAAATACTATAACTTACAGTCTTATCTTATGCATTCCAGTTCATGATCTGAATGCCAAAGTTAAAAAACAAAAACAAAATAGAGCACACGGCATGCACTTTATCTAGGAGAAAAATACATATATAATGACCATCAGTAGTAGTCTTTTGCTTATACATAATATCTCATAGTATAGTAAGTGGTACAGATTCTCGTAGGTGTTTCGCTTCTCGTATTAAAATTTAAAATTCATGATATGAGGCGAAAATCAGCAGGTGGCGGTGCACTTGTCCTTGCAGTCGACGGTGCATGACCCTCCGCCGCCGCCCACGCCGTATCCGTTACCCGAGCGGCTGTAGGACCAGAAGCACTTCTTGGGGCACGTCACCTTCTTCCCGTAGCAGGGGCCCTTCTCCTGGCACACCGTCGTCGGCACATCCACGCCGCCGTGAGCGTACCCGCCGCTGCCGCCGGGGCCGCCGCCGTACCCCGCGCCCCACCCACCGCCACCGCCGCCGAACCCGCCGTAGCCCTGGCCGCCGCTGCCCGGTATGGCGCCACCGCCGTAGAATCCGCCGGGCGGGATGCCCGGGATAGCGCTGCCGCCGCCGTAGAAGCCGATGCCGGAGGGGACGCCGGGGATGGCGCCGTAATAAGCAGCAGGCTCCGGCTTATTCTCGGCTGAGGGCGACGGGAGCGGGTTGGCGCCGTTGAGGTCGCGCGAGGCGGAGGCGGCGCCCAAGAGGTAGAGGAAGAGGAGGATGGGGAGGCAGCAGCGGTGCGCGGCCATGGCCATGGCTCTCTCTGAATGTGTGGCGTGTGCTTTTGGCTGCTTGCTTTTAGGAGCCAAAACGATGGGTTTGCTTCTATATATGGACATGCACCCAGAGTGTGGTACCAGCTGGAACGGCCATGCATGCATGATAACCGATGGATCAGTTACATGGCCGGCCTCTGTGTGTTGGATTGGAAGCATTGTGTTAGTAGTCTGCCCAGGGAAGAAAGAGTTATTGGGCCAGCTACAAGGAGACCCAGAAAGCCCAATCCAAGAGTGTTCGGGAAGGAGTGGATTCACTAGTTACAGGTGCCTGCGTGCACGTTTGGGCTGAGCCCGTGTATCACAGTGGAGGGTAGATATATATCGAGTGTTAGCCTCAGGGAGGAGATATGATGTATGAACCATATGTTACTTCTAATACAATCCTTCCTCGGTGCTCTTTTCCCCAATTCCTGAATTGCTAGCTCTTCTCTAAATTCCTACCTTAATTCTCTTTCTACTCCCCACTACCCTGCTGCTAACACATTGATCCAGAACCATTGGCAGAAAAGATGCACCATGGAAGGGTGAATTTCAGAATTTGGCCGGCCAGGATGTGGATAGCCATAGGTGCAGCGGCAGCAGCAAAAAATGCAGCAAGTAGCCTCTGCAGGAGAGCATTTCACATGGGAAACAAAGACAGGAACGAGAACGAACAAAAGCATGAGCTACAACTTTTCCTCCTTTATTTATTCCCCCCAGGACAAATTGAGTCGAATCGGGGGAAGACTTTTGCTCACGCCAACTTTTGGCAATAGGATCGGACGCGGTGGTCAGAGCAAGCACCATCGGAGTTCTCACCTGCATGCCCTACAACATCAACTGGTGGGAGAGCCATTTTGAACGGCTGTCAGTTGTTTTTGAGTTGCTGACAGGCCAGAATATGGTTGCACCTCAACTGATGAAAGCACACCTATCACAGTCCATGGAGCAAGCACCGTAATTGCGACTTACTGCTGATGATGCAGGCCAGCTGCAGTCTGCTTGTGCTTTCATCGGCCATCGTATAATCGTATTGGAGTTGGAGGAATCACCACAACGTCCACAAGGTAAGGTAATTGGCACTCCATAGTCCATACCTTTTTTTTTGCACTCCATTGTCCATGTCTAGTGCAGACTTGGGCACACCCACACACATACTACAAAATAGTCTTGGCAGAGGTGAACATGACTGCCCCGGTGGCGCTGGCGTTTCTCTCGCTCGCTCCAACACTTGCTTCACATCAGGCAGCCATTTGATGTGACCTTTACCTGAAAATATAAAAGCTTTGTACAGATCGTGGACTTGCCGTTCCAGGATCATGTGCTCCACATCGCCTGAGAGCTTGAAGAAACGCGCAAGTTTGCCGCGGTTTATTTGGTGGGCTCATGGGCTCTATCGGCCCAAATCGAGGGCCTGTTGTCGGTCCATAGCGGACCAGGCCTTTTTCGGCTTGGATAACATGAAGCCTATACGGGACGAATTATCATAGCTGGTATTTTGTTAGTATTTCTAAAAAAAAAAAGCTGGTATTTGTTTGTGCGGGGTGCCCTCTCAAAGGGCTGGTTGTAAAAAAGTTCCTTATCAATGAAACCCAACCCTCTATATTGACATTTATTCCTCCTCAAGTGACTAAAATCTTATTCCCTAAAAAAAAGTGACTAAAATCTTACTTATCCATATTTCACTAGAGATTGAATGAGGATTTGGAGTTATGCAGTAAGCTTAACCATCAAACACGTTGTGTGCGGAACCACGGATGTAGGAAGTATTTCTATTTTCTAAGAAAAATTGAGATAATGACTTATATTACATAAAAAAAACGAGTGATCACTTGATGAGGACATAGACCCTTATTTATTTAAAAAAGAGATCCCCTAATAAGATATGAGTCACTTGTGTCATAATCTCCCCTTATGAAAGGAGCCGGGGTCGGCGGCCTGCCACGGTGTCCACGTCGGTGGAAATTTCTTGTCCGTCCGATCAGCTATCCAACGGTGTGTAATAGATGTTTCGTGGTGACTTTTTCATTTAAGCCCTCATGTTTCCAACAAATTAACCCGCAGTCCTCGCCTCAAAATATCTTCCCCTCCCCTCCTACACAGCGCACCGCACACCGACGGCGAGGGGGCGACGTTAGGTGGGTTTGCCGACGGCGGCCTTGGAGAGCTGGCCAGCCTTGCTAGCTGTGGCCTTGAAATGCCCTGCCGCACGTCGGTCGGCCCCGGGCGAGCAGAAGCATGGACCACCGGTGTCTGGGCGTGGTGGCCGCGGCGACGGGCGTCCGTACCTGGGGCGCCTGGTCAGGGGCTCCGGCATTCGGACGTGGCTCCTGACGGCATGCGACCAAACTCGGCTCTGCAAGCGCGAGGTCGGCGGCGCCCAATCGACCACAGGTCAGCACGCGAGGCCTAGGTGCGGCCGGCGGCGCAAGGCAGACGGTCCCCGGCAACTTTGTGCTTTACGCTCGAACGGTACAGGTTCGTTGGTTCCCTATCTCCTCCAATGGATTGGGTCCGTAGCCAGAGTCACCAAAATGCCGCCCTTTTAGCCGGTAGCCATGGTCGTGAGCTCCTGACCGAGGTCGGGTAGCAGACGCACGGTGGCGCACTTGCGGAGGAACATCGGTGGGCGCAAGGCGCAAGGCAGCGATGCTGACCGAAGTCCAGGGCAGTGTATGTCAACGAGGACGGTGGCGACGTTTTCTGTTGCAGCCTGACGGACACCCATAAGATGTTCGACAAAATGCTTGTGTGGAACATCGACAAAATTCTTGTGTGGAACATCGACAAAATGCTTGTGTGGAACACCGTACTTAGATGCCCTTCTTCTTGCCAGGTACACTGCTATCGTCTCTCATTCTCAACTCAATGAAGATTCAAAAAATCAATTGATGCTCTTTTTCTTACTAGGACCAGAAAGAGGTCTTCAAGCCTAACCCATCTGTCATTCCAACATCTCACGCTGCCACACTTTGCCATTAATTCAGTCGCAACCCTTCCTCCGTATTAGATAAATGCATCAACCAGGTGAGTTTTCTTCAAATGGTTAAGATGGGTGAAAGACCTCGGTGTTCTGCTAGTGTATTCATACCTTGAAAAAAATCAATTTATTTCTAGACTAATTTATGTAAAACTAAATATACTTATCCTATGTTCATATGGGATAGTCAGATTCGTAATTCTAACTGATTGATCCATTTGGAAAATCAGTTGGCTTCTATTTCAAAATATAGCAGTCTTGGTAAGTCTATCTGCTATGGAATATTGTCTTTTCCTAAGGAATGTCATAAAAAATAGCAATTGTGCCGCTTGAATAAGGTAGGATTAAAAAAGACCTCATTATTTGTGTATTTTGCTCCTTCAGAAACACAATTCACTGGCTAATCTGAATAGAACTGTGCCAAGAGAAGCCTGTGCTACTGCCTTGATATTTTCTACTTCTATCCGTCGTGCTATGTTTCCTTCACTGCTATCAGACTTATGACAGCAATAACTTTGTAGATATATATGTCACTATGATGAATTTGTAAAATACTTTGTGCGAACCTCCTCTTACCTTTCTTTTCTTATTACCAATGTGCATGGTCTCTGTTGAAAGTTAGTACACTCCCGTGTGCCCTTTGGTGTCGTACAACATGTTAATTTACTCTCAGGTCAAATTGTCAGATTCATTGATCTAATAGCAATGCAAGGAGGTACATTATGCCCATATCAACAAGAGAAGATTTTATATTATTATTGACTCCTTTGTGAGGACATCAACTTGCATGACTGTTCATTAATCATTCCCTATTGATGGATCTCCATGACCATCTTCCTAAAAACATTGACAGTAATTGATGATTATTAATGATTCAGCTGTTATGCTTGCTCTTATTTAGTTTTTTCTTATCAAATTGTTTTCTTCTTAATATCCCTGGTGCCCATGTCACATCGTGATTCCATATCATGAACATGAAAATGTATTAACTAGATTGATTAGGTTGTTCCATTATCATTATCTTGTTTCATTCCAAATTTGCTTTGTTTTTCGTTCTGTAACTAACTCACTAATGGATGATAATTGTTGTAGATGGGTATTTGACTGTGATTAGTAAGCGACATGATCCTAGCACATGGAAAATTTGCACTACGTAGAGACAGTAGTATACCTCATTAGAGCTCCATTGTGGTTCTTATTATATATCAATCCTATCTATCGTGTCACATTACCACAATGTTTTTTAGAAGCTCACCGCATTAATATCGCAGTGCAATAGCAATCTCTTTCCTACTATTAAGTTCAGGTTTTTGCTACTGATAAATGCCAATCTGTAATTTCACTTATAACCAGACTTGATATTCTTGTAAATTATGTTTGCCTATTAGGACTATATTGTAACGCTATGACTACGTACTAACATATGGATCCTTTTATGTATATGATGTATGCATATTTGTAAGTGTGGTGATATAGTATGTATACCCACTTTTAACTTAATTGACTTGATTCACCTATCAATTCTGCCGCGCGCCGGGGCGCGCCCAAATCACTAGTCCTAGCTATGGACGTGAGAAATTTGGGTTGTGTTCAGATTCAGAAAAAGGTACTTTTCCAACAAGTTTTTCCTATTCATCAGACTTACAGAACACGTTTTCCAGTGCACCGTTTATCTAGAAAAAGTAATTTTTACATCTAATCTGTGTTCTGCCTGTCGCGTGCCTGCTCGCCGCGTGGCCCACGCGCCACGCTGGCGGCCATCCATTGTTTGCGTTGGTCCAACGCGATGCAGCCAGAGGCCCAGAGCCCCACACGACCCGCCGGCCTTCTCTCGGCGTGAAATCGCTCTCCGCTCCCACCTCCGCACGCCTCGTGATGGCCGCTCCTCCCCGCGCCCGCTGCTCGCTCCCGGACCTTGTCCCGTCCCTAGTGAGCTGGAGGCCGGAGCCGACGTCCTCGAGGCGCGATCCCAGCCAAATTGAGGCGCAAACCCCGGCAAACCCCATACCAGGTCGGCATAGGCGACCTCGACCTCTGCGGCGGCGGCGGAGGAGGCGTGCTTGAGGCGGCGCTGGGAGCTCGAGCTGGTCACCTGGCAAGCCCTATGGCGACGGCGGCGGCGAAACTCCTCTGCGGCAGCGGCGATGTGGGCCTGGACCCGGAATCCACTACGGCGGAGCCGCGAGCCTGTAGCTCCATTGCGACGGAGGCACGAGCTCGAGGTCCTCCCCGACGAGGCGTGCGGCAGAGGGGACTGCAAGGGCGGAGGCAGACGAGAGGAAGGACAACCAGGTGCGGCGAGAGAGAGCTCTGCTGCTGGAGAAAGAAGATAGGATTGGGAAAATAGAAAAAAAAAATGGGGATTACATGTGAGCCCTTACCTCCGGCCGTCAAAGCATGGTGCCCACTGGTGCTCATGGTTCGATCCCTTGCTATTCTTCCCTCCGTCCTCTGATCGGTCACCGCCCTTCTCCTCCACCCCAATCCCTCTCACGCTGGCCACCATTCTTTCAATCTAGCCAAGATCCTATTCGTCCGGGCCCCAACTTCCATTGCTCTCATTGACTCTCCGTGATACTCCATTCAACAGGTCACTTGGCATTGGCAGTACCATGGCAGGCAGGTATTAAGATTTGCCCTTGCACGTCCGCTACCTACGGGAGGTTTAACCTTGATGTCATCTGCATCTGCTGCCAATCCAGAAACAACCATTGGAGTTTTTCTACAGGTGTGTTCACATCACATCCATTCTCTGTCTCCCCTTTGGCTATATATCCATTCCCTTCAATTTTCTCTGCTCCATGTGTTTTTCTCTCTCTTTTTTTTCTTTTGTTTCCAGGTAGCAGGATATTGCTTCTTGCAATGTATTTGGCTCAATTTTTGTCCAATTTTTTTTTCTTCATAAAATGTTCATTCACGTTGATTCTGCTTCTCGAATAGGTTCATAAGCTTAATCCATTCGGCCTGTCAATTTTCAACGCATATCTCTTTATCTGCTTTTGCAGTAATGGTACTTTTATCAATGCCAATATATGTGCTTCTGTTTCCTGTTCTTTCGTTTAGTACATCCTCACTATCCACAATCTGTATGAGCAAAGTGAATTAATCTGATCTGTACGACTCTGTGGACATGAAACATAGGGCAATCTGTATAATGGAATATCACAACAGTTAATTATTTACCTTAACAATGATTTATCTTGATTTCCTACAGGTACCTATAATTACTTAGATTGGACTATACCACTGAATGCCACAGGTATTTATCCACACCTTCCTACTATATCGGCATCTTTCTTTGGTTATTATCAAATAGAAGGTATTTGACAATTTCCTTATGTTGGACCATGTTGGAAAATTAATACCATTTGTGTGTTCCAAAAATCACCAAGTCTAACATGCATTCTTTTTGTCAGCTACTACTTTTACGTGCTGTGCCATGATTAGTTTGGGGACATGGCACAATGGACTAATTATTCTTATTACGTGTTCTGAAGAGAACTCCACATTTTGCCCTGTTACTATACCGCGAAAAGTACAAAAACACCATAATATTGTAACATGTTTGAAGAAAATAAATGTAATGCATTCTTAAAACTAAAAATGCTTGATGGCATTAAGCATTCATACTACAATCTATTCTGTGTGATATCTACATCTCTATCAAAATTTAAAAAGGATACAGTAATAATATTTTGGTGTTTTCATCTCCAATTAAAGAGTTGTTCCTTTGTATTAGGTATAAGATAATTAGATTGGATACAATAGGGAAACACACAGAGTATTTGTGGGTGTAGAGTCCTGACGGACTAAACAACCCTGGCGGCCCATCCTATGGGCCGGCCCATGAACAAGACTTGACGCACAAGACAAGGATTAGTCCTAATCGGTTTGGATATACTGTATTAGGGAATTAGAGATAAACTTGTAAAAGTCTCTAGGTCCTATACGGTTCCCGTGTAACCCTGCCCTCCGGACTATATAAGGGGAGGCAGGGACCCCCTCAAAACAATCTCATCAATACAAGATACACCATACAGGACGTAGGGTATTACGCTCCGGCGACCCGAACCTGTCTAAATCGTCTCTTGTCACCTTCGGCTCTAGATTCTCGACGACTTCTCCCTAAACCCTTCTCTCGGGGCACCCCCTCGAGAACGTTGTCAGCATAAATCGCCGACACTTTGGCGCCGTCCGTGGGAACTACTCGTCGAGTTTTCAGTAAAGAGTCGATGGCCACCTTCAGCGCCTCCATCGTCACCAAGTTCGAGGCAGGCGCCTCCTTCATCTTCGACTCCTGGCTTTGCATTGCAAACCAGGAAGGCGAACTCCAACACCACTTGCGCAACGAGGCGGCTGCACCAGCTTTGCCACGCGCGCAGACCGCTCCGCAAAGATCTCGGAAGACTCCAAATTCCGACACGATCTCTGGATCGTATCCTACTCGGAGGAGTACGTGGCGCCCGAAGCAGATTCAATCCCGGGCAGACCACGACAACCCAACCCCTACCAAGGGGCAGGATCAAGCCACGTGTCCAAGACTCCCCGGCGGACTCCGGATCACTTCCGAGTTCCGCCAGGGTTCAACGATCAGGACCGTGACAGCAACCCCGCGGGTATCCAGGAACCCTGGCTACAACCCCCGCGGGACGAAGACTTCATCACGTGGATCGCGCGCATCCCAGTTTCCCTTCGGGTTAACAAACTCAGCCGCGGTCCACCAGAAGCACCTGAAGAAGAAGGTTCTCCAACCCCGCGGAGCAACCTCGGATCTTGTCTTGACCACAACTCCCTCGGGGGTTATTGTTCATTGGCCTGACATGGATCCCGAGGCGGCTCTGTTCGAAGCAAACGTACCTTCCACGGTACGGGACATCGTACCTCTGCTTCCCTTCCAAGAAGGCAGAGAGCTCCCTGCTGCCACGGGTAGCAGAAGAACCGGGCCTAGCAACCCCGGTCGCCAGTCCTGCGTGCTCCTCAATGAGCACAGCGATGAAGAAGTTGTCTCCGACGACGCTCCAACAGAGGAAGGGGAAACCGACGCAGACCGGGAACTCCGTATCGAGCGCAACCGCAACCGCGCACTCCGACGTCGCTTCATCAAGAAGAAGAATCTCAACTCGGAGTTCGACAAGCAAGACATCTTCAACTCCCCTGTTGCCAACATCCTGTTCGGGGTTAGCGTCTTCGAAGGGTTCCAAACAACCCCTGAGATCAACCTCGCTAAGGCTCGCCTAGAAGCCGCAGCCGTCATGGTCGATCCCCTGGATGGAGGCCGCTCCTCCTCCAAAAGCAAGAGTTCTTCGCGCCAGCAAGCACCGTCAGCCAAGCGTCAGAGCAGTCACTATGGCAGCTCCGCCGGCCAAACCAAGGACAAGAACAGGCCTCGCGAAGAACCCCGCCGTCCTCGCGAGGAACCTCCTAGGTCCCAGCGTCGCGAAGAACCCCGTCCAGCTCGCTCTCATAACACACCCAACGACGCCCGCAACGACATCATCCGGATCAGAGAGGGAAGAGCTACCTCCCACGTTGCGGATTCTGCAGGAAGATGCGGCGTCCCCAATCCCGATGCCCTGCCATGCTACACACGCGCCATCCGCGTCAGCTCCTTCCCGCGGAAGTTCAAGCCGCCAGGCATCACCAACTTCGACGGGAAGCAAGATCCAAACATCTGGCTACGCAGATACTCCTCTGCAATCGAAGCATCAGGGGGCGACGACATCTCAAAGATGCTCTACTTCCCAGTTGCGATGGAGCAGGGTCCTCTCACCTGGCTCGAGTCCCTCCATCCAGACTCCATCGACAGCTGGCACGCGCTGAAGAAGGCTTTCGTCTCCAACTACCAGGGTTCTTTCGAGCGCCCTGGCAGCAAATATGAACTCCGCGCGTGCAAACAGAAGCCAGACGAGTCCCTGCGCGACTACAACAGGCGATTCTTCGCCATCAAGGCATCCTGCGTCCCCATCCCCGACTCAGAAGTCATCGACTACTTTCAAGAAGGGATGACTGATCGCACCCTCTTCCGTGACTTCGGTCACAACCGTCCTCGCGACCTCGAGGAATTTCGCGCACTGGTGTCCAATTGGATGGACACCGATGATCAAGAACGGGAGCGCTACGGCAAGAGACCCAACAACCCTGGTCGTAAGAACCAGGAGGACAGCAGGGATCTGCCGCGCGACTCCTTCCAACGCAACGGCAACAACCCACGGAAGCGACCACACAACACGGTCGCAACCGTCCAGACCGTCCGCTCCGCCAAATCTGCGCAGCAACGAAGGGAAGAGTTCAACAAACTTCTCAAGAAGCGCTGCCCTTACCACCTCGACAGCAAGCACACCATGGGCGAGTGCGTGCTCCTCCAGGAGACGTTCAGCACCCCCAACAAGAAGCAGAAGTCGGCTGGCGACGGAGACGACGGACACGACAAGGGAGACAGCGGTTTCCCAGACATCAACAACACTGTCAACGTCATCTTCGGAGGCATGGCAGTCAGCGACACCTCGCGCAACCGCAAGAATGCAAGGCGCAAGGCATACGCAGCAGAACCAGCGGTGGTTACACCGCTACGGTGGTCTGACACCACCATCACCTGGTCCCGAGAAGATCAGTGGGCCGAGATCACCTCTCCTGGACGATATCCGCTCGTCCTCGAGACTGTGGTAGCAAACAGCAGGCTCACCAAGGTCCTGATCGACGGAGGCAGTGGGCTCAACCTCATCTTCGCCAAGACGCTGAAGTCCATGGGCCTCGACATGAGTACGCTGCAGCCGGCGGATACTCCTTTCTACGGCATCGTGCCTGGAAAGGCCGCCATCCCCCTCGGGCAAATCACCTTGCCCGTCACGTACGGTACGTCATCCAATTACCGTACAGAGTTCATTAAGTTCGAAGTTGCAGACTTCGACACCTCCTACCACGCCATCCTCGGGCGACCAGCATTGGCCAAGTTCATGGCCATCCCCCACTACACCTACCTGGTGCTGAAGATGCCAGGGCCTCACGGTGTTCTTTCCCTTCGCGGCGATATCAAGCGCTCCTACCTCTGCGACAAAGAGGCAGTGGAGTACGCCGTCAGAGCCGCGTCCACCATAGATTGCCAGGAACTCCAACCCTTGGCTGCAGCCGTCGTCGCAGAGGACGATGACGCCCCGACGCAGAAGAAGACACGGGCTATCAAGCCCGTGGAGAAGGTCGCCACAAAGACGATCGACCTCCAAACAGGAGATCCATCGAAGACAGCGGTGATCGGTTCCACCCTCTCTCCTGTATAGGAAAGCGCGCTCGTCGACTTCCTGCGAGCCCAGGCGGACATCTTTGCAACAAAGCCCTCCGATATGCCTGGAGTACCCAGAGAGTTGATCGAGCACAAGCTAGACCTCAATGAGAGCGCAAAACCCAAGAAGCAGCGCCTCCGAAGATTCGCCACAGAGCGTCGGGAAGCCATCAAGAAAGAGCTAGCTAAGTTATTAGCAGCCGGCTTCATTAAAGAAGTCTTCTACCCGGATTGGTTAGCCAATCCGGTTCTTGTAAGGAAAAAGAATTCAAATGAATGGAGAATGTGCGTTGATTATACCGATCTCAACAAACACTGCAAGAAGGATCCCTTTGGGCTTCCTCGCATCGACCAAGTCATCGACAGCACCGCCGGGTGCACCCTACTCTGTTTCCTCGATTGTTACTCAGGATATCATCAAATATCTCTGAAAGAAGAGGATCAGATTAAAACTTCGTTCATCACTCCATTTGGCGCATATTGTTATACAACCATGCCTTTTGGCTTGAAAAATGCAGGTGCCACATATCAGCGGGCTATACAGGGTTGTCTTCAAGAACAACTTCACCGAAATGTTGAAGCCTACGTCGATGATGTGGTAGTCAAGACAAGAAATCCCGAGGATCTCATCGCTGACCTCACCGAGACGTTCGATAACTTACGCAAATGGCGCTGGAAGCTCAATCCCGCCAAGTGTGTTTTCGGCGTACCATCTGGAAAGCTCCTCGGGTTCATTATCAGTGAACGCGGCATTGAAGCAAATCCAGAGAAGATAGCAACTATCATGAACATGGAGCCGCCGACCACTGTTAAGGATGTCATGAAGCTTACGGGCTGCATGGCCGCACTCAACCGCTTTATCTCCAAACTGGGGGAACGCGGCACTGAGTTCTTCAAACTACTCAAGAAGCAAGACAGATTTCAGTGGACTCAGGAAGCTCAAGACGCCTTCGGCAAGCTCAAGCTATTCTTGACTACGCCTCCTGTGCTCACTGCACCGCTCCCGGGCGAAGATCTCTTGCTCTATATTACAGCAACCACCAATGTCGTCAGCGCCGCTATTGTCGTTGAACGCGACGAGGAAGACCATCTTCAGAAGATTCAACGGCCTGTGTACTTTGTGAGCGAAGTCCTCTCGGACTCCAAATCCAGGTACCCTCAAGTTCAAAAAATTCTATATGCTGTCTTAATGACATCCAGAAAACTGCGGCATTATTTCGACACCTACAAGATCGTCGTGGTTACTGGTTATCCTATTGGCGAGATTCTCCACAATCAAGACGCTACAGGGCGTATCGCCAAATGGGCTGTTGAGCTCGGAACATACAGCATCGAGTTCCGTTCTCGCACGGCCATGAAGTCTCAAGTCCTTACTGATTTCATATCGGAATGGACCGAGCACAATCTCCCAGTCGCCACCACCAAGCCTGAGCATTGGATCATGTATTTCGACGGGTCACTCAAGCTGGAAGGCGGAGGCGCTGGAGTTCTGTTGATCTCACCTCGAGGGGATCAACTCAAGTATGTTCTGCAGATTCAGTTTGCTGTCACCAACAACGCTGCAGAATACGAAGCACTTCTTCACGGCATGAAGATGGCCATTACTCTTAGTATCAAGCGTCTGCTGGTATATGGGGACTCCATGTTGGTCATCAAACAAGTCAATAAGGACTGGAATCGCAACCATGAAGACATGGACGCGTACTGTGAAGAAGTCCGGAAACTGGAAAAACACTTCCTCGGCATTGAATTTCATCATGTCGAGCGAGATTACAACGTCGCTGCAGACGTCCTATCAAAGCTGGGTTCTTCCAGAGCAGAGGTGCCCAGCGGGGTGTTCGTCAATGAACTCTCCAAGCCATCAATTTCTGCAGCGGTACCTCCTGATGCTGCAATATCAGCTCCCAAGGTTATGCTCATCGACGCCACTTGGAGTGCTCCGATTATAGACTACATCTTGCACGACAAACTTCCTGCCGAGAAGGCAGAAGCTCAGCAAATTGTCCGCCGTAGCAAGTCCTATGTTATAATCGGTGATACACTGTACCGACGTGGCGCACGCTCTGGCGCATTGATGAAATGCGTCTCACAGCAAGAAGGAGTCAACATCCTGGCGGAAATTCACGGAGGAGAGTGTGGCAATCATGCAGCTTCCCGCACCATCGTAGGCAAAGCCTTCCGTGCCGGGTTCTATTGGCCTACAGCTCTACACGATGCTGAGGAAATTGTTCGTCACTGCAAGGGTTGTCAATACTTCGCTCATCATTCACATCAGCCTGCTCACAAGATCAAATTGATACCTCCGTCATGGCCATTCGCATGCTGGGGGCTTGATATGATTGGGAAACTACCCCGGGCGCCTGGTGGATTCGAATATTGCTTCGTCGCAATTGACAAGTTTACAAAGTGGATAGAAGTCTTCCCGGTTGTCAAGCCAACCTCTGAGAAAGCAGTCCAATTTCTCCAAGAATTGATTCTTCGCTTCGGGATACCTCATCAAATCATCACGGATTTGGGCACCACCTTTACAGGCAACAAGTTCTGGGACTACTGTGAAAATCGCAGCATCGAGGTATCCTAGGCTTCGGTTGCTCATCCTCGTGCCAATGGGCAAGTTGAAAGGGCCAATGGCATGCTCCTTGATGGACTTAAAGCTCGCATGGAAAGGACCCTGAAGAAAGCAGAAGGCCGGTGGATGAAAGAACTATTTGCAGTTGTCTGGGGCCTACGATCTCAACCCAGTAAAGCTACAGGGCAATCTCCCTTCTTCCTGGTGTATGGATCCGAGGCCGTTCTACCTGTTGATGTCATGCATGGCGCCCCTCGTGTCGAGGAGTTTCAAGAGGCCATGGCGGATGAACAACGGATGCTGGAGGTCGATACGGCTGAAGAAGCGCGACTGGCAGCCTTGTTACACAATGCTGCATATCTTCAGGGCATTCGCAGATTCCATGACAAAAATGTGAAGACAAGATCATTCCAGATTGGAGACTTGGTGCTACGACGAATCCAAAATACAGCCGGTCACTCCAAGCTCACTTCACCCGGGGATGGTCCATTTATTGTTTCCAAGGTACTCAAACCAGGCACCTACAGACTTCAAACAGAAGACGGTGTGGAATTACCAAATCCTTGGAATATAGAACACCTACGCAAATTCTACGCGTAGCTCTGTCACTACAGCAGTGCTTCGGCACCACAAGAACTACTTGCTTCGGCACCCAGAGTTCTTCTGTAAACATTGCTCCGGCAATATATGAACTACTTGCCTCGGCAATACATGTTCTCTTGTACCGTTGTTCCGGCAACGAGATATATTTCAATAAAGCTCCCTTTATTGGGTTGTTTATTTGTCTTTATGACATCATCTCAAACTTCCGTGTTCTTTTTAGAACTTGGAAAGTTTCTTTTACATTCGGAGCCTATAAAATGAGGTCTATCCGGGTTCTTTCGAGGCCAAGAACGGATCTGTTCCTCTTCTTACACTATTCTGTGATAATTTTCAGCTTAACGCTGCCGCTCCATGGGTCTTACTGGGTTCTTGCTTCGGCAGACCACATACAGTTAGTTCCCAAGTATCCTTCCAGGGTACATTTTATAAGATAGCTAATGCTATAAGAAATCTCCCTGGGTTCCTTTGGGTCCTTAACAGGGTTGTTTTTCAAGTTAAAATCTGCTCAGCGTATATTTTGACTACGTCCTGGTTATTAATACAGAGACAACCCAGGAATTCATAAAAATTCTTGGTTTTTCTTCCATAACATAGCAATAAATATATTACATTGCATGACATTTATATTACAATAACATCAGTTTCAGTTTACAGCCTCAGGCTTTGAGCAATTGCTTCTGCAACTGGCTCGGCCTCTTGCTTCAGGTCCCTAAAGGTAGACTCCGTACAGTTTGGCTCTGCGCCTTCAACTAATTTACCTATGTCTACCTCCGGGTACCTGGACTTCACTACAGCGAGGACATGCACAAGACAAGCTTTCGAAGATCTCTTGATATATGCCTTCAGCTGTCTTGGCATAGCCTTCAGGCGCTCCAGGAATGTTTGCGGTGTTGCAGGGTCTTCTGGGACCAAGGCTTTCACCACCGGGTTCGCTGCCTTCTCTAGCTGCGAGATCCGGTTCAAGGCTTCCGCCAGGTCGTCGTCCGACTTCTTCATCAGCCGCAACTCTTCTTCGAGCTCAGACATCCTCCTGGCCGCCTGTTCAAGTTTCTCGTCCAGCACCTTCTTGTCTGCTAGATGCTTCTGTGCCTGGACGAGATCCCTGGATAACCGACCATTTTCCTCGTGAGCATCCTCCAGGTTCTTGGCAAGTTGCTTCTGCTGCTCGAGGATTTGAATCAGTTGTTCGTCGGCATCCTTGCGTTGTTGGACCGCCACTCTGAGTTGTTCTTTGACGCCTTCATGATCAGCAGAGAGGGTCTTCAACGCTTCTTCATAACGGTTGGCCACATTGGACCAATCCGTCATTTTGCTCTGGGCTGTTGCTAATTGCTGTTGCGCCCCTGCGAACACACGACAAAAGACAGAGTTGTTATTGAACACAGGCAAAGGACAATTCTTTACAAGACTTTGGTGGCGACAGCGTACCTTTGAGCTCTGATTTTGCCGCCGCAAGCTTCTTCTTCATGTCCTCCTTCTCTGCGGCCAATTCCTTGGTCCGCAGGTGCAAGGTACGGATCATGTCGGCGTCTTCCGCCTCCTGGAGCTTGCGGTCTTCGCGTTCGCGCTCTAGCTCCTTTTGGAGACGGTCCGCCTTGGCGTGCATCAAGGATATGTTGTGGAGGTACTCGGTCTTCTTCCTTGATGCTTCGCCAACAGCCTACAGCAGAGTTGTTATGAGATATACTTCGTCACATACTACAAGACCAGGGTTGTTTTACTAACCTTGAAGTAGGCTACTGCCCTCTCGGCGTGGTAAAGCCCCCTGTCGATGTGTTGTTCATCCTCCTCCGCGTCCAGAATGTACTCGAAGGTCCGCGGATTCGGATTGCACATTGGGTCGAAGCTTCCGATGCGGAAGCTCCTACCCTCCTCTTCAGCTCCGGTACTCTGAGGTACCCTGGGGATTTCTTCAATCACTTGCTCTGGGGTTGTATCTTCAGTTTGCTTCTCCCTTGAGCACTCTGCTTCCGCCCCGGCCTGGGTTGTTACTGTCACGCTCGGGGGCTGCGCAGAGGACTGATCGCGGCGCTCTTGCTCGGATTCTTCAATTACCGCCGCCGTGACCAGTTGTTCGATCTCCGCCAGCACTTCAGCAACTGTCTCCTCGACTTGGGCTTCTTCTGGTGCTGGCGGGTCTGCTGGCAGAGTTGTTTGCACTTCCGGCAGGGTTGTTTCTGGAACAACCCTGGGTTCTTCGGGCACTGCGGCCTCTGGCTCTACAGATATATGATCAACCACGGATTCTACCCTGGTTGTTGTTGGTGCTTCTTCAACACTGGAATATTGGAGTTTGTTAGTCACATCAGTATACTACAACGGTACATTCAACACTACCTCACGAAGTACTTACATGGTGGAGGGTCGCATAGGGATCTCTGGCTCCCCCAAGGTGAACTCCTCTTCCACCTCCTGCCCCGCCGTTGACGGTCCTGCTGGACAGGGTTCTTCAATAATTGGTGTTATCCCTTCAAACGGCGTGGAGACAGGGTTGAAGATCTCGTGCAGGATCTCTTCCTCAGATAATGCCCGCCGAGCAGAGCTGCTTTGCTGCAGCATACTGGTTCCAATTTCTCCTATGGCTATCTCCACTGAAGATGTTGTCCTGGGTTGTGGGGATACCTTTGCCCTTTCCTCTGGGATTGTTCTGGCTCGGGGCTTGGGCAAGGTGCGTGCTTTCTTGGGCACTGGTGCTTGTGCCTCTGATGGCGCCGGTCTCTTGGACCTTTCAGTTCCCCTGGAGGTCGCTCCTGATTTGGCTTGGGGTTCTTCAGGGACCTGTGGTTCAAGTTTTACCATTGGCTCGTCAGGGTCTTCAATTGCAGATTTCATGCGCACTTGATCTCTTACCCCTGGATCCACACAGCGTGCCAGCAATGCCGCTTCTTCAGTGTTGGTTGGGTCCAGGGGCGGCAGGCTTACATATAAGGCGCGCCGGGCTTCATACTGTGATGATCAAGACATTAGTTCACAATATATTTTCAACAATGCAGAACTATATTCAGAAAAGGATTTTACCTCAGGTGTCATGGTTATCGCAGATACTTCCATTATTTCAGGAAATTGATCATCAGTAATCACCAGGAACTTCTTCAAGAGTTGGTTCACTCTCTTCTCCGATATGTTCCCGGTGGCATTCCTTGAGGGGTCTGCTTCCCCAGAGTACAAGTGCCCTGGGTTACTGCGTTGCTTGCATGGCTGGATTCTCCTCAGCAGAAATGACTTATATACCATGGCTCCTGTTAGGCCTTGTGCCTTTAGATCTCTGATCATGTTGAGCAGCTCAGGGATTTGCATGGCTTGGTTGACTCCAACTGTCTCGCTCCAGAATGGTTTCATTACTGGAGGATTTCCTGAACGGCTCTGCAACTGTGGCTGGTGGTTCCATGCGTAGAACCATTCCTTCTGCCAGTCCTTGAGGCTTTCCTTTGTTGTGTAATCCAAATACACCGGCCTCATGCCCTGGCGGAACTGGATAACAACTTTGCCTACCACTTGCAGTGGCCCGCTGGAGGTCTTTACCCTAAATAGATGGCGGAAAAGGGCAAAATGGGGATCTATCCCTAAGAAGGCTTCGCACAGATGGATGTAGATGGATAGATTGAGAATGGAGTTGGGATTCAGATGACATAGTTCAATCCCATAAAATTGAAGCACACGGCGGACAAAATCACATGCTGGCATGCCAAATCCAACTTCATAAAAGGCCTTCCATACCGTGATTTCCTCGGTGTCTTCGGTGGGGTATTCATGCCCGTATGCGCTTCTCCATCGGCTTATTCCTTGTGCTGGCAAGAATCCATCCGTCTCTAGGGCCTTGATGTGCTTCTCCTTCAAGATACTGGTCGGCCAGTCGCTGATTGGATCTCCAATAATTGGCATGTCCCCCGCGGACGTTGTCTCCTCGGTCGTAACGATCTGCTTCATCGCCTCTGCCTTCCTCTTCGAGCCTTTGCCTCTGCTGGATCCTTCACCACCGGCCATGGGATCTCTTGTGATTTGGTGTGGATTGGATCTAAGATTGGGGGAAGTTGTGGATGCTTGTGTGCGATCTCTGGATTACGCGAACTGCAACTGTCGCAAACCCTAGATCTGTATTGCGCAAGCGTACGGATACAAAGGGTCGCGGGCGGTTTATATGGGCTTTTCGAAGCGTTACTTCGGTAATTTTCAATTTGGCCCTTTCTTGATCCTATATTTGAATTCGTTCAAATTTAGGCTCGGGGGCTGTGGACATATTTTCAGGAAATATTTTTCTGAGAATTTTCGGCTTCAATTGATAAATTTATGAGGAATTCTACAAGAATTCGGGTTTCTTCGGAAATTGATTCTCTTTTGGTTCGGACTTCGAAAGAGCCTTGAATTTCTTCTTCAAAGATAAACGAGGCTCGGGGGCTGCCCAATTGGGCGCACCTAATCGGTGCGCACCAATCCGAACTTCGAGAAGACTTATGAGCACATCATTACCTATCGAACAGCATGGTTGCAACTTCCAAGATCAAAGAACCCTGTGGGTCTCAAAGAACCCTGGCGGGTTCCAAAGAACCCTGGCGGATTTCAAAAGAACTCTGGAGGACCTCAAAGAACTCTGTACTTTCAACAAGGCTGTTCTTCAGGAGATAAGGTGCTCGGGGGCTTGTGGGTGTAGAGTCCTGACGGACTAAACAACCCTGGCGGCCCATCCTATGGGCCGGCCCATGAACAAGACTTGACGCACAAGACAAGGATTAGTCCTAATCGGTTTGGATATACTGTATTAGGGAATTAGAGATAAACTTGTAAAGTCTCTAGGTCCTATACGGTTCCCGTGTAACCCTGCCCTCCGGACTATATAAGGGGAGGCAGGGACCCCCCTCAAAACAATCTCATCAATACAAGATACACCATACAGGACGTAGGGTATTACGCTCCGGCGACCCGAACCTGTCTAAAATCGTCTCTTGTCACCTTCGGCTCTAGATTCTCGACGACTTCTCCCTAAACCCTTCTCTCGGGGCACCCCCTCGAGAACGTTGTCAGCATAAATCGCCGACACTTTGGCGCCGTCCGTGGGATCTACTCGTCGAGTTTTCAGTAAAGAGTCGATGGCCACCTTCAGCGCCTCCATCGTCACCAAGTTCGAGGCAGGCGCCTCCTTCATCTTCGGCTCCTGGCTTTGCATTGCAAACCAGGAAGGCGAACTCCAACACCACTTGCGCAACGAGGCGGCTGCACCAGCTTTGCCACGCGCCGCAGACCGCTCCGCAAAGATCTCGGAAGACTCCAAATTCCGACACGATCTCTGGATCGTATCCTACTCGGAGGAGTACGTGGCGCCCGAAGCAGATTCAATCCCGGCAGACCACGACAACCCAACCCCTACCAAGGGGCAGGATCAAGCCACGTGTCCAAGACTCCCCGGCGGACTCCGGATCACTTCCGAGTTCCGCCAGGGTTCAACGATCAGGACCGTGACAGCAACCCCGCGGGTATCCAGGAACCCTGGCTACAACCCCCGCGGGACGAAGACTTCATCACGTGGATCGCGCGCATCCCAGTTTCCCTTCGGGTTAACAAACTCAGCCGCGGTCCACCAGAAGCACCTGAAGAAGAAGGTTCTCCAACCCCGCGGAGCAACCTCGGATCTTGTCTTGACCACAACTCCCTCGGGGGTTATTGTTCATTGGCCTGACATGGATCCGAGGCGGCTCTGTTCGAAGCAAACGTACCTTCCACGGTACGGGACATCGTACCTCTGCTTCCCTTCCAAGAAGGCAGAGAGCTCCCTGCTGCCCACGGGTAGCAGAAGAACCGGGCCTAGCAACCCCGGTCGCCAGTCCTGCGTGCTCCTCAATGAGCACAGCGATGAAGAAGTTGTCTCCGACGACGCTCCAACAGAGGAAGGGGAAACCGACGCAGACCGGGAACTCCGTATCGAGCGCAACCGCAACCGCGCACTCCGACGTCGCTTCATCAAGAAGAAGAATCTCAACTCGGAGTTCGACAAGCAAGACATCTTCAACTCCCCTGTTGCCAACATCCTGTTCGGGTTAGCGTCTTCGAAGGGTTCCAAACAACCCTGAGATCAACCTCGCTAAGGCTCGCCTAGAAGCCGCAGCCGTCATGGTCGATCCCCTGGATGGAGGCCGCTCCTCTCCAAAGCAAGAGTTCTTCGCGCCAGCAAGCACCGTCAGCCAAGCGTCAGAGCAGTCACTATGGCAGCTCCGCCGGCCAAACCAAGGACAAGAACAGGCCTCGCGAAGAACCCCGCCGTCCTCGCGAGGAACCTCCTAGGTCCCAGCGTCGCGAAGAACCCCGTCCAGCTCGCTCTCATAACACACCCAACGACGCCCGCAACGACATCATCCGGATCAGAGAGGGAAGAGCTACCTCCACGTTGCGGATTCTGCAGGAAGATGCGGCGTCCCCATCCCGATGCCCTGCCATGCTAACACGCGCCATCCGCGTCAGCTCCTTCCCGCGGAAGTTCAAGCCGCCAGGCATCACCAACTTCGACGGGAAGCAAGATCCAAACATCTGGCTACGCAGATACTCCTCTGCAATCGAAGCATCAGGGGGCGACGACATCTCAAAGTGCTCTACTTCCCGTTGCGATGGAGCAGGGTCCTTCCCACCTGGCTCGAGTCCCTCCATCCAGACTCCATCGACAGCTGGCACGGCGCTGAAGAAGGCTTTCGTCTCCAACTACCAGGGTTCTTTCGAGCGCCCTGGCAGCAAATATGAACTCCGCGCGTGCAAACAGAAGCCAGACGAGTCCCTGCGCGACTACAACAGGCGATTCTTCGCCATCAAGGCATCCTGCGTCCCCATCCCCGACTCAGAATCATCGACTACTTTCAAGAAGGGATGACTGATCGCACCCTCTTCCGTGACTTCGGTCACAACCGTCCTCGCGACCTCGAGGAATTTCGCGCACTGGTGTCCAATTGGATGGACACCGATGATCAAGAACGGGAGCGCTACGGCAAGAGACCCAACAACCCTGGTCGTAAGAACCAGGAGGACAGCAGGGATCTGCCGCGCGACTCCTTCCAACGCAACGGCAACAACCCACGGAAGCGACCACACAACACGGTCGCAACCGTCCAGACCGTCCGCTCCGCCAAATCTGCGCAGCAACGAAGGGAAGAGTTCAACAAACTTCTCAAGAAGCGCTGCCCTTACCACCTCGACAGCAAGCACACCATGGGCGAGTGCGTGCTCCTCCAGGAGACGTTCAGCACCCCCAACAAGAAGCAGAAGTCGGCTGGCGACGGAGACGACGGACACGACAAGGGAGACAGCGGTTTCCCAGACATCAACAACACTGTCAACGTCATCTTCGGAGGCATGGCAGTCAGCGACACCTCGCGCAACCGCAAGAATGCAAGGCGCAAGGCATACGCAGCAGAACCAGCGGTGGTTACACCGCTACGGTGGTCTGACACCACCATCACCTGGTCCCGAGAAGATCAGTGGGCCGAGATCACCTCTCCTGGACGATATCCGCTCGTCCTCGAGACTGTGGTAGCAAACAGCAGGCTCACCCAAGGTCCCTGATCGACGGAGGCAGTGGGCTCAACCTCATCTTCGCCAAGACGCTGAAGTCCATGGGCCTCGACATGAGTACGCTGCAGCCGGCGGATACTCCTTTCTACGGCATCGTGCCTGGAAAGGCCGCCATCCCCCTCGGGCAAATCACCTTGCCCGTCACGTACGGTACGTCAATCCAATTACCGTACAGAGTTCATTAAGTTCGAAGTTGCAGACTTCGACACCTCCTACCACGCCATCCTCGGGCGACCAGCATTGGCCAAGTTCATGGCCATCCCCCACTACACCTACCTGGTGCTGAAGATGCCAGGGCCTCACGGTGTTCTTTCCCTTCGCGGCGATATCAAGCGCTCCTACCCTCTGCGACCACAAAGAGGCAGTGGAGTACGCCGTCAGAGCCGCGTCCACCATAGATTGCCAGGAACTCCAACCCTTGGCTGCAGCCGTCGTCGCAGAGGACGAATGATGACGCCCCGACGCAGAAGAAGACACGGGCTATCAAGCCCGTGGAGAAGGTCGCCACAAAGACGATCGACCTCCAAACAGGAGATCCATCGAAGACAGCGGTGATCGGTTCCACCCTCTCTCCTGTATAGGAAAGCGCGCTCGTCGACTTCCTGCGAGCCCAGGCGGACATCTTTGCAACAAAGCCCTCCGATATCGTGCCTGGAGTACCCAGAGAGTTGATCGAGCACAAGCTAGACCTCAATGAGAGCGCAAAACCAAGAAGCAGCGCCTCCGAAGATTCGCCACAGAGCGTCGGGAAGCCATCAAGAAAGAGCTAGCTAAGTTATTAGCAGCCGGCTTCATTAAAAGAAGTCTTCTACCCGGATTGGTTAGCCAATCCGGTTCTTGTAAGGAAAAAGAATTCAAATGAATGGAGAATGTGCGTTGATTATACCGATCTCAACAAACACTGCAAGAAGGATCCCTTTGGGCTTCCTCGCATCGACCAAGTCATCGACAGCACCGCCGGTGCACCCTACTCTGTTTCCTCGATTTGTTACACTCAGGATATCATCAAATATCTCTGAAAGAAGAGGATCAGATTAAAAACTTCGTTCATCACTCCATTTGGCGCATATTGTTATAACAACCATGCCTTTTGGCTTGAAAAAATGCAGGTGCCACATATCAGCGGGCTATACAGGGTTGTCTTCAAGAACAACTTCACCGAAATGTTGAAGCCTAACGTCGATGATGTGGTAGTCAAGACAAGAAATCCCGAGGATCTCATCGCTGACCTCACCGAGACGTTCGATAACTTTACGCAAATGGCGCTGGAAGCTCAATCCCGCCAAGTGTGTTTTCGGCGTACCATCTGGAAAGCTCCTCGGGTTCATTATCAGTGAACGCGGCATTGAAGCAAATCCAGAGAAGATAGCAACTATCATGAACATGGAGCGCCGACCACTGTTAAGGATGTCATGAAGCTTACGGGCTGCATGGCCGCACTCAACCGCTTTATCTCCAAACTGGGGGAACGCGGCACTGAGTTCTTCAAACTACTCAAGAAGCAAGACAGATTTCAGTGGAACTCAGGAAGCTCAAGACGCCTTCGGCAAGCTCAAGCTATTCTTGACTACGCCTCCTGTGCTCACTGCACCGCTCCCGGGCGAAGATCTCTTGCTCTATATTACAGCAACCACCAATGTCGTCAGCGCCGCTATTGTCGTTGAACGCGACGAGGAAGACCATCTTTCAGAAGATTCAACGGCCTGTGTACTTTGTGAGCGAAGTCCTCTCGGACTCCAAATCCAGGTACCCTCAAGTTCAAAAAAATTCTATATGCTGTCTTAATGACATCCAGAAAACTGCGGCATTATTTCGACACCTACAAGATCGTTGTGGTTACTGGTTATCCTATTGGCGAGATTCTCCACAATCAAGACGCTACAGGGCGTACGCCAAATGGGCCTGTTGAGCTCGGAACATACCAGCATCGAGTTCCGTTCTCGCACGGCCATGATAGTCTCAAAGTCCTTACTGATTTCATATCGATGGAGAGCACAATCTCCCAGTCGCCACCACCCCAAGCCTGAGCATTGGATCATGTATTTCACGGGTCACCCTCAAAGCTGGAAGGCGGAGGCGCTGGAGTTCTGTTGATCTGTCTGCAGATTCAGTTTGCTGTACCAACACGCTGCAGATACGAAGCATTCTTCAGCGGCATGCAGATGGCATTTTCTTGTATCAAAGCGTCTGTGGGTATGGGGACTTCCATGTTGGTCATAAACAAGTCAATAAGGACTGGAATCGCAACATGAAGACATGGACGGTATGTGAAGAAGTCCGGAAACTGGAAAACACTTCTCGCATGAAATTTCATCATGTCGTAGCGAGATTACACGTGACTTGCAGACGTCTATAAGCTGGGTTTCTTCTTCAGAGCAGAGGTGCCCAGCGGGGTGTTCGTTCAATGAAACTCTCCAAGGCCATCCATTTCTCGTGCAGCGCGTAAGATCCTGATGCTGGCAATATCAGCTCCCAAGGTTATGCCATCGACGCACTTGGAGTGCTCCGATTATAGACTAACATCTTGCCAACGACAAACTGCCTGCCGAGAAGCAGAAGCTCAGCAAATTGTCCCGCCGTAGGCAGTCCTATGTTATAATCGGTGATACACTGTACCGACGTGGCGCCAGCTCTGGCGATTGATGAATGCGTCTCACAGCAAAGAAGGAGTCAACATCCCTGGCGGAAACTTCACGCAGGTGAGTGTGGCAATCATGCAGCTTCCCGCACAGCTCGTCAAGGCAAAGCCTTCCGTGCCGGGTTCTACTTGGGCCTACAGCTCTCGGCGATCGCTGAAAAGATATTGTTCGTCAGGCTGCAACAGACTGTCAATAAGATCGCTCAACATATTCCATCAAGCTCCTGCTCACAAGATTCAAATTGATACCTCCGTCATGGCATGTCCGCATGCTGGGGGCTTGATATGATTGGAAACTACCAGGGCGCCTGGTGGATTTGAATACTGTTTCGTCGCCATTGGACAAGTTTACAAGGGGATAGAAGTCTTCCCGGTTGTCAAGCCAAACTCTAGAGAAAGCAGTCCAATTTTCTCCAAGAGTTTAGATTCTCGGTTCAGGGATACCACATCAAATCATCACGGATTGTGCACCCCTTTACAGGCAACAAGTGCTGGGACTACTGGAAAAATACGGGCGCATCGAGGTATCCTAGGCTTGGAGTTGCTCATCTCGGGCCAATGGGCCCAAGTTGAAAGGGCCATGGCGTCCTTGATGGACTTAAAGCTCGCATGGAAAGGACCTGAAGAAAGCAGAAGGCCGGTGGATGAAAGAACTATTTCCAGTTGTCTGGGCCT
>JACEFO010002555.1:0-38990 GCA_015342445.1 Digitaria exilis
GATACAATAGGAAACACACAGAGTATTTGTGGGTGTAGAGTCCTGACGGACTAAGCACCTGGCGGCCATCTATATGGGCCGGCCCACCCTGAACAAGACTTGACGCACAAGACAAGGATTAAGTCCTAATCGGTTTTGGATATAACTGTATTAGGGAATTAAGAGATAAACTTGTAAAGTCTCTACGGTCCTATACGGTTCCTGTGTAACCCTGCCTCCGGACTATATAAGGGGAGGCAGGGACCCCCTCAAAACAATCTCATCATACAAGATACACCATACAGGACGTAGGGTATTACGCTCCGGCGACCCGAACCTGTCTAAACCGTCTCTTGTCACCTTCGGCTCTAGATTCTCGACGACTTCTCCCTAAACCCTTCTCTCGGGGCACCCCTCGAGAACGTTGTCAGCATAAATCGCCGACACTTTGGCGCCGTCGGGGAACTACTCGTCGAGGTTTTCAGTAAAGAGTCGATGGCCACCTTCAGCGCCTCATCGTCACCAAGTTCGAGGCAGGCGCTCTTCATCATTCTTCGGCTCCTGGGCTTTGCCAATGCACCAACCAGGAAGGCGAACTCACAAACACCACTTGCGCGACGAGGCGCATGCACCAGCTTTGCCACTGCGCGCGCAGACCGCCTCCGCAGATCTCGGAAGGACTCCAATTCCGACACGATCTCTGATCGTATCCTACTCGGAGGAGTACGGTGGCGCCGAAGCAGATTCAAAATCCCGGGCAGACCACGAAACCCCACCCTACCAAGGGGCAGCGAGATCAAGCCACGTGTCCACCAGACTCCCCGGCGGACTCCGGATCACTTTCCCGAGTTCCGCCAGGGCTTCACAACGACAGGGGGACCGTGACAGCAACCCCGCGGGTATCCAGGGAACCCTGGCTATCACAACCCCGCCGCGGACGAAGACGTCATCACGTGGATCGCGCGCATCAACCAGTTTCCCTTCGGGTTTAACAAACTCAAGCGCGCGGTCCACCAGAAGCACCTGAAGAAGAAGGTTCTCCACCCCCGCGGAGCAACCTCGGATCTTGTCTTGACCACAACTCCCTCGGGGGTTATTGTTCATTGGCAACCCTGACATGGATCCCGAGTGCGGCTCTGTTCGAAGCAAACGTACTTCCACGGTACGGACCTCTACCTCTGCTTCCCTTTCCAAGAAGGCAGAGAGCTCCCTGCTGCCATCACGGTAACAGAAGAACCGTGGCCTAAGCAACCCCGTGTCGCCAGTCCTGCGTGCTCCTCAATGAGCACAGCGATGAAGAAGTTGTCTCCGACGACGCTCCAACAGAGGAAGGAGGAAACCGACGCAGACCGGGAACTCCGCTATCGAAGCGCACCGCAACCGCGCACTCCGACGTCGCTTCATCAAGAAGAAGAATCTCAACTCCGGAGTTCGACAAGCAAGACATCTTCAACTCCCCTGTTGCCAACATCTTGTTCGGGGTTCAGCGTCTTCGAAGGTTCCAAACCAACCCCTGAGATCAACCTCGCTAAGGCTCGCCTAGAAGCCGCAGCAAAGTCATGGTCGATCCCCTGGATGGAGGCCGCTCCTCCTCCAAAAGCAAGAGTTCTTCGCGCCAGCAAGCACCGTCAGCCAAGCGTCAGAGCAGTCACTATGGCAGCTCCGCCGGCCAAACCAAGGACAAGAACAGGCCTCGCGAAGAACCCCGCCGTCCCTCGCGAGGAACCTCCTAGGTCCCAGCGTCGCGCGAAGAACCCCGTCCAGCTCGCTCTCATAACACACCCAACGACGCCCGCAACGACATCATCCGGATCAGAGAGGGAAGAGCTACCTCCCACGTTGCGGATTCTGCAGGAAGATGCGGCGTCCCCAATCCCGATGCCCTGCCATGCTACACACGCGCCATCCGCGTCAGCTCCTTCCCGCGGAAGTTCAAGCCGCCAGGCATCACCAACTTCGACGGGAAGCAAGATCCAAACATCTGGCTACGCAGATACTCCTCTGCAATCGAAGCATCAGGGGGCGACGACATCTCAAAGATGCTCTACTTCCAGTTGCGATGGAGCAGGGTCCTCTCACCTGGCCTCGAGTCCCTCCATCCAGACTCCAATCGACAGCTGGCACGCGCTGAAGAAGGCTTTCGTCTCCAACTACCAGGGTTCTTTCGAGCGCCCTGGCCAGCAAATATGAACTCCGCGCGTGCAAACAGAAGCCAGACGAGTCCCTGCGCGACTACAACAGGCGATTCTTCGCCATCAAGGCATCCTGCGTCCCCATCCCCGACTCAGAAGTCATCGACTACTTTCAAGAAGGGATGACTGATCGCACCCTCTTCCGTGACTTCGGTCACAACCGTCCTCGCGACCTCGAGGAATTTCGCGCACTGGTGTCCAATTGGATGGACACACCGATGATCAAGAACGGAGCGCTACGGCAAGAGACCCCAACAACCCTGGTCGTAAGAACCAGGAGGACAGCAGGGATCTGCCGCGCGACTCCTTCCAACGCAATGCGGCAACAACCACGGAAGCGACCACACAACACGGTCGCAACCGTCCAGACCGTCCGCTCCGCCAATCTGCGCAGCAACGAAGGGAAGAGTTCAACAAACTTCTCAAGAAGCGCTGCCCTTACCACCTCGACAGCAAGCACACCCATGGGCGAGTGCGTGCTCCTCCAGGAGACGTTCAGCACCCCCAACAAGAAGCAGAAGTCGGCTGGCGACGGAGACGATGACGGACACGACAAGGGAGACAGCGGTTTCCAGACATCAACAACACTGTCAACGTCATCTTCGGAGGCATGGCAGTCAGCGACACCTCGCGCAACCGCAAGAATGCAAGGCGCGAGGCATACGCAGCAGAACAGCGGTGGTTACACCGCTACGGTGGTCTGACACCATCCATCACCTGGTCCCCGAGAAGATCAGTGGTACCGAGATCACCTCTCCTGGACGATATCCGCTCGTCCTCGAGACTGTGTAGCAAACAGCAGGCTCACCAAGGTCCTGATCGACGGAGGCAGTGGGCTCAACCTCATCTTCGCCAAGACGCTGAAGTCCATGGCCTCGACATGAGTACGCTGCAGCCGGCGGATACTCCTTTCTACGGCATCGTGCCTGGAAAGGCCGCCATCCCCTCGGGCAAATCACCTTGCCCGTCACGTACGGTACGTCATCCAATTACCGTACAGAGTTCATTAAGTTCGAAGTTGCAGACTTCGACACCTCCCTACCACGCCATCCTCGGGCGACCAGCATTGGCCAAGTTCATGGCCATCCCCCACTACACCTACCTGGTGCTGAAGATGCCAGGGCCTCACGGTGTTCTTTCCCTTCGCGGCGATATCAAGCGCTCCCTACCTCTGCGACAAAGAGGCAGTGGAGTACGCCGTCAGAGCCGCGTCCACCATAGATTGCCAGGAACTCCAACCCTTGGCTGCAGCCGTCGTCGCAGAGGACGATGACGCCCCGACGCAGAAGAAGACACGGGCTATCAAGCCCGTGGAGAAGGTCGCCACAAAGACGATCGACCTCCAAACAGGAGATCCATCGAAGACAGCGGTGATCGGTTCCACCCTCTCTCCTGTATAGGAAAGCGCGCTCGTCGACTTCCTGCGAGCCCAGGCGGACATCTTTGCAACAAAGCCCTCCGATATGCCTGGAGTACCCAGAGAGTTGATCGAGCACAAGCTAGACCTCAATGAGAGCGCAAAACCCAAGAAGCAGCGCCTCCGAAGATTCGCCACAGAGCGTCGGGAAGCCATCAAGAAAGAGCTAGCTAAGTTATTAGCAGCCGGCTTCATTAAAGAAGTCTTCTACCCGGATTGGTTAGCCAATCCGGTTCTTGTAAGGAAAAAGAATTCAAATGAATGGAGAATGTGCGTTGATTATACCGATCTCAACAAACACTGCAAGAAGGATCCCTTTGGGCTTCCTCGCATCGACCAAGTCATCGACAGCACCGCCGGGTGCACCCTACTCTGTTTCCTCGATTGTTACTCAGGATATCATCAAATATCTCTGAAAGAAGAGGATCAGATTAAAACTTCGTTCATCACTCCATTTGGCGGCATATTGTTATACAACCATGCCTTTTGGCTTGAAAAATGCAGGTGCCACATATCAGCGGGCTATACAGGGTTGTCTTCAAGAACAACTTCACCGAAATGTTGAAGCCTACGTCGATGATGTGGTAGTCAAGACAAGAAATCCCGAGGATCTCATCGCTGACCTCACCGAGACGTTCGATAACTTACGCAAATGGCGCTGGAAGCTCAATCCCGCCAAGTGTGTTTTCGGCGTACCATCTGGAAAGCTCCTCGGGTTCATTATCAGTGAACGCGGCATTGAAGCAATCCAGAGAAGATAGCAACTATCATGAAACATGGAGCCGCCGACCACTGTTAAGGATGTCATGAAGCTTACGGGGCTGCATGGCCGCACTCACCGCTTTATCTCCAAAACTGGGGAACGCGGCACTGAGTTCTTCAAACTACTCAAGAAGCAAGACAGATTTCAGTGGACTCAGGAAGCTCAAAGACGCCTTCGGCAAGCTCAAGCTATTCTTGACTACGCCCTCCTGTGCTCCACTGCACCGCTCCCGGGCGAAGATCTCTTGCTCTATATTACGCAACCACCCAATGTCGTCAGCGCCGCTATTGTCGTTGAACGCGACGAGGAAGACCATCTTCAGAAGATTCAACGGCCTGTGTACTTTGTGAGCGAAGTCCTCTCGACTCCAAATCCAGGTACCCTCAAGTTCAAAAAATTCTATATGCTGTCTTAATGAATCCAGAAACTGCGGCATTATTTCGACACCTACAAGATCGTCGTGTTACTGGTTATCCTATTGGCGGAGATTCTCCACAATCAAGACGCTACAGGGCGTATCGCCAAATGGGCTGTTGAGCTCGAACATACAGCATCGAGTTCCGTTCTCGCACGGCCATGAGGTCTCAAGTCCTTACTGATTCATATCGGAATGGACCGAGCACAATCTCCCAGTCGCCACCTACCAAGCCTGAGCATTGGATGCATGTATTTCGACGGGTCACTCAAGCTGGAAGGCGGAGGCGCTGGAGTTCTGTTGATCTCACCTCGAGGGGATCAACTCAAGTATGTTCTGCAGATTCAGTTTGCTGTCACAACAACGCTGGCAGAATACGAAGCACTTCTTCACGGCATGAAGATGGCCATTACTCTTAGTATCAAGCGTCTGCTGGTATATGGGGACTCCATGTTGGTCATCAAACAAGTCAATAAGGACTGGAATCGCAACCATGAAGACATGGACGCGTACTGTGAAGAAGTCCGGAAACTGGAAAAACACTTCCTCGGCATTGAATTTCATCATGTCGAGCGAGATTACAACGTCGCTGCAGACGTCCTATCAAAGCTGGGTTCTTCCAGAGCAGAGGTGCCCAGCGGGGTGTTCGTCAATGACTCTCCAAGCCATCAATTTCTGCAGCGGTACCTCCTGATGCTGCAATATCAGCTCCCAAGGTTATGCTCATCGACGCCACTTGGAGTGCTCCGATTATAGACTACATCTTGCACGACAAACTTCCTGCCGAGAAGGCAGAAGCTCAGCAAATTGTCCGCCGTAGCAAGTCCTATGTTATAATCGGTGATACACTGTACCGACGTGGCGCACGCTCTGGCGCATTGATGAAATGCGTCTCACAGCAAGAAGGAGTCAACATCCTGGCGGAAATTCACGGAGGAGAGTGTGGCAATCATGCAGCTTCCCGCACCATCGTAGGCAAAGCCTTCCGTGCCGGGTTCTATTGGCCTACAGCTCTACACGATGCTGAGGAAATTGTTCGTCACTGCAAGGGTTGTCAATACTTCGCTCATCATTCACATCAGCCTGCTCACAAGATCAAATTGATACCTCCGTCATGGCCATTCGCATGCTGGGGGCTTGATATGATTGGGAAACTACCCCGGGCGCCTGGTGGATTCGAATATTGCTTCGTCGCAATTGACAAGTTTACAAAGTGGATAGAAGTCTTCCCGGTTGTCAAGCCAACCTCTGAGAAAGCAGTCCAATTTCTCCAAGAATTGATTCTTCGCTTCGGGATACCTCATCAAATCATCACGGATTGGGCACCACCTTTACAGGCAACAAGTTCTGGGACTACTGTGAAATCGCAGCATCGAGGTGTCTTATGCTTCGGTTGCTCATCCTCGTGCCAATGGGCAAGTTGAAAGGGCCAATGGCATGCTCCTTGATGGACTTAAAGCTCGCATGGAAGGACCCTGAAGAAAGCAGAAGGCCGGTGGATGAAAGAACTATTTGCCAGTTGTCTGGGGCCTACGATCTCAACCAGTAAAGCTACAGGGCAATCTCCCTTCTTCCTGGTGTATGGATCCGAGGCCGTTCTACCTGTTGATGTCATGCATGGCGCCCCTCGTGTCGAGGAGTTTCAAGAAGCCATGGCGGATGAACAACGGATGCTGGAGGTCGATACGGCTGAAGAAGCGCGACTGGCAGCCTTGTTACACAATGCTGCATATCTTCAGGGCATTCGCAGATTCCATGACAAAAATGTGAAGACAAGATCATTCCAGATTGGAGACTTGGTGCTACGACGAATCCAAAATACAGCCGGTCACTCCAAGCTCACTTCACCCGGGGATGGTCCATTTATTGTTTCCAAGGTACTCAAACCAGGCACCTACAGACTTCAAACAGAAGACGGTGTGGAATTACCAAATCCTTGGAATATAGAACACCTACGCAAATTCTACGCGTAGCTCTGTCACTACAGCAGTGCTTCGGCACCACAAGAACTACTTGCTTCGGCACCCAGAGTTCTTCTGTAAACATTGCTCCGGCAATATATGAACTACTTGCCTCGGCAATACATGTTCTCTTGTACCGTTGTTCCGGCAACGAGATATATTTCAATAAAGCTCCCTTTATTGGGTTGTTTATTTGTCTTTATGACATCATCTCAAACTTCCGTGTTCTTTTTAGAACTTGGAAAGTTTCTTTTACATTCGGAGCCTATAAATGAGGTCTATCCGGGTTCTTTCGAGGCCAAGAACGGATCTGTTCCTCTTCTTACACTATCTGTGATAATTTTCAGCTTAACGCTGCCGCTCCATGGGTCTTACTGGGTTCTTGCTTCGGCAGACCACATACAGTTAGTTCCCAAGTATCCTTCCAGGGTACATTTTATAAGATAGCTAATGCTATAAGAATCTCCCTGGGTTCCTTTGGGTCCTTAACAGGGTTGTTTTTCAAGTTAAAATCTGCTCAGCGTATATTTTGACTACGTCCTGGTTATTAATACAGAGACAACCCAGGAATTCATAAAAATTCTTGGTTTTTCTTCCATAACATAGCAATAAATATATTACATTGCATGACATTTATATTACAATAACATCAGTTTCAGTTTACAGCCTCAGGCTTTGAGCAATTGCTTCTGCAACTGGCTCGGCCTCTTGCTTCAGGTCCCTAAAGGTAGACTCCGTACAGTTTGGCTCTGCGCCTTCAACTAATTTGCCTATGTCTACCTCCGGGTACCTGGACTTCACTACAGCGAGGACATGCACAAGACAAGCCTTTCGAAGATCTCTTGATGTATGCTTTCAGCTGTCTTGGCATGGCCTTCAGGCGCTCCAGGAATGTTTGCGGCGCTGAAGGGTCTTCGGGCACCAAGGCTTTCACCACCGGGTTCGCTGCCTTTTCTAGTTGCGAGATCCGGTTCAAGGCTTCCGTCAGGTCGTCGTCCGACTTCTTCATCAACCGCAGCTCTTCTTCGAGCTCAGACATCCTCCTGGCGCCTGTTCAAGTTTCTCGTCCAGTACCTTCTTGTCTGCTAGATGTTTCTGTGCCTGGACGAGATCCCTGGATAACCGATTATTCTCCTCGCGAGCACCTCCAAGTTCTTGGCAAGTTGCTTCTGTTGCTCGAGGATTTGAACCAGCTGTTCATCGGCATCCTTGCGCTGTTGGACCGCTACTCTGAGTTGTTCTTTGACGCCTTCATGGTCAGCAGAGAGGGTCTTCAGCGCTTCTTCATAACGGTTGGCCACATTGGACCAATCCGTCATTTTGCTCTGGGCTGTTGCTAATTGCTGTTGTGCCCCTGCGAACACACGGCAAAAGACAGAGTTGTTATTGAACACAGGCAAAGGACAATTCTTTACAAGACTTTGATGGCGACAGCGTACCTTTGAGCTCTGATTTTGCCGCTGCAAGCTTCTTCTTCATATCCTCCTTCTCTGCGGCCAATTCCTTGGTCCGCAGGTGCAAGGTACGGATCATGTCGGCGTCTTCTGCCTCCTGGAGCTTGCGGTCTTCGCGTTCGCGCTCTAGGTCCTTTTGGAGACGGTCCGCCTTGGCGTGCATCAAGGATATGTTGTGGAGGTACTCGGTCTTCTTCCTTGATGCTTCGCCAACAGCCTACAGCAGAGTTGTTATGAGATATACTTCGTCACATACTACAAGACCAGGGTTGTTTTACTAACCTTGAAGTAGGCTACTGCCCTCTCGGCGTGGTAAAGCCCCCTGTCGATGTGTTGTTCATCCTCCTCCGCGTCCAGAATGTATTCGAAGGTCTGCGGATTCGGATTGCACATTGGGTCGAAGCTTCCGATGCGGAAGCTCCTACCCTCCTCTTCAGCTCCGGTACTCTGAGGTACCCTGGGGATTTCTTCAATCACTTGCTCTGGGGTTGTATCTTCAGTTTGCTTCTCCCTTGAGCACTCTGCTTCCGCCCTGGCCTGGGTTGTTACTGTCACGCTCGGGGGCTGCGCAGAGGACTGATCGCGGCGCTCTTGCTCGGATTCTTCAATTACCGCCGCCGTGACCAGTTGTTCGGTCTCCGCCAGCACTTCAGCAACTGTCTCCTCGACTTGGGCTTCTTCTGGTGCTGGCGGGTCTGCTGGCAGAGTTGTTTGCACTTCCGGCAGGGTTGTTTCTGGAACAACCCTGGGTTCTTCGGGCACTGCGGCCTTTTGGCTCTACAGATATATGATCAACCACGGATTCTACCCTGGTTGTTGTTGGTGCTTCTTCAACACTGGAATATTGGAGATTGTTAGTCACATCAGTATACTACAACGGTACATTCAACACTACCTCACGAAGTACTTACATGATGGAGGGTCGCATAGGGATCTCTGGCTCCCCCAAGGTGAACTCTTCCTCTACCTCCTGCTCCGCCGCCGAAGGTCCCGCTGGACAGGGTTCTTCAATTATTGGTGTTATCCCTTCAAACGGCGTGGAGACAGGATTGAAGATCTCGTGCAGGATCTTTTTCCTCAGATAATGCCCGCCGAGCAGAGCTGCTTTGCTGCGGCATACTGGTTCCAATTTCTCCTATGGCTATCTCCACTGAAGATGTTGTCCTGGGTTGTGGGGATACCTTTGCCCTTTCCTCTGGGATTGTTCTGGCTCGGGGCTTGGGCAAGGTGCGCGCTTTCTTGGGCACTGGTGCTTGTGCCTCTGATGGCGCCGGTCTCTTGGACCTTTCAGTTCCCCTGGAGGTCGCTCCTGATTTGGCTTGGGGTTCTTCAGGGACCTGTGGTTCAAGTTTTACCATTGGCTCGTCAGGGTCTTCAATTGCAGATTTCATGCGCACTTGATCTCTTACCCCTGGATCCACACAGCGTGCCAGCAATGCCGCTTCTTCAGTGTTGGTTGGGTCCAGGGGCGGCAGACTTACATATAAGGCGCGCCGGGCTTCATACTGTGATGATCAAGACATTAGTTCCCAATATATTTTCAACAATGCAGAACTATATTCAGAAAAGGATTTTACCTCAGGTGTCATGGTTATCGCAGATACTTCCATTATTTCAGGAAATTGATCATCAGTAATCACCAGGAACTTCTTCAAGAGTTGGTTCACTCTCTTCTCCGATATGTTCCCGGTGGCATTCCTTGAGGGGTCTGTTTCCCCAGAGTACAAGTACCCTGGGTTACTGCGTTGCTTGCATGGCTGGATTCTCCTCAGCAGAAATGACTTATATACCATGGCTCCTGTTAGGCCTTGTGCCTTTAGATCTCTGATCATGTTGAGCAGCTCAGGGATTTGCATGGCTTGGTTGACTCCAACTGTCTCGCTCCAGAATGGTTTCATTACTGGAGGATTTCCTGAACGGCTCTGCAACTGTGGCTGGTGGTTCCATGCGTAGAACCATTCCTTCTGCCAGTCCTTGAGGCTTTCCTTTGTTGTGTAATCCAAATACACCGGCCTCATGCCCTGGCGGAACTGGATAACAACTTTGCCTACCACTTGCAGTGGCCCGCTGGAGGTCTTTACCCTAAGTAGATGGCGGAAAAGGGCAAAATGGGGATCTATCCCTAAGAAGGCTTCGCACAGATGGATGTAGATGGATAGATTGAGAATGGAATTGGGATTCAGATCACATAGTTCAATTCCATAAAATTTAAGCACACGGCGGACAAATCACATGCTGGCATGCCAAATCCAACTTCATAAAAGGCCTTCCATACCGTAATTTCCTCGGTGTCTTCGGTGGGGTATTCATGCCCGTATGCGCTTCTCCATCGGCTTATTCCTTGCGCTGGCACGAATCCGTCTGCCTCTAGGGCCTTGATGTGCTTCTCCTTCAAGATACTGGTCGGCCAGTCGCTGATTGAATCTCCAATAATTGGCATGTCCCCCGCGGACGTTGTCTCCTCGGTCGTAACGACCTGCTTCATCGCCTCTGCCTTCCTCTTCGAGCCCTTGCCTCGGCTGGATCCTTCACCACCGGCCATTGGGATCTCTTGTGATTTGGTGTGGATTGGATCTAAGATTGGGGGAAGTTGTGGATGCTTGTGTGCGATCTCTGGATTACGCGAACTGCAACTGTCGCAAACCCTAGATCTGTATTGCGCAAAGCGTACGGATACAAGGGTCGCGGGCGGTTTATATGGGCTTTTCGAAGCGGTTACTTCGGTAATTTTCAATTTTGGCCCTTTCTTGATCCTATATTTGAATTCGTTCAAATTTAGGCTCGGGGGCTGTGGACATATTTTCAGGAAATATTTTTCTGAGAATTTTCGGCTTCAATTGATAAATTTATGAGGAATTTACAAGAATTCGGGTTTCTTCGGAAATTGATTCTCTTTTGGTTCGGACTTCGAAAGAGCCTTGAATTTCTTCTTCAAAGATAAACGAGGCTCGGGGGCTGCCCAATTGGGCGCACCTAATCGGTGCGCACCAATCCGAACTTCGAGAAGACTTATGAGCACATCATTACCTGTTGAACAGCATGGTTGCAACTTCCAAAAGACCTGTGGGTCTCAAAGAACCCTGGCGGGTCTCAAAGAACCCTGGCGGATTTCAAAAGAACTCTGGAGGACCTCAAAGAACTCTGTACTTTCAACAAGGCTGTTCTTCAGGAGATAAGGTGCTCGGGGGCTTGTGGGTGTAGAGTCCTGACGGACTAAACAACCCTGGCGGCCCATCCTATGGGCCGGCCCATGAACAAGACTTGACGCACAAGACAAGGACTAGTCCTAATCGGTTTGGATATACTGTATTAGGGAATTAGAGATAAACTTGTAAAAGTCTCTAGGTCCTATACGGTTCCCGTGTAACCCTGCCCTCCGGACTATATAAGGGGAGGCAGGGACCCCCTCAAAACAATCTCATCAATACAAGATACAACATACAGGACGTAGGGTATTACGCTCCGGCGACCCGAACCTGTCTAAATCGTCTCTTGTCACCTTCGGCTCTAGATTCTCGACGACTTCTCCCTAAACCCTTCTCTCGGGGCACCCCCTCGAGAACGTTGTCAGCATAAATCGCCGACACTTTGGCGCCGTCCGTGGGATCTACTCGTCGAGTTTTCAGTAAAGAGTCGATGGCCACCTTCAGCGCCTCCATCGTCACCAAGTTCGAGGCAGGCGCCTCCTTCATCTTCGGCTCCTGGCTTTGCATTGCAAACCAGGAAGGCGAACTCCAACACCACTTGCGCAACGAGGCGGCTGCACCAGCTTTGCCACGCGCGCAGACCGCTCCGCAAAGATCTCGGAAGACTCCAAATTCCGACACGATCTCTGGATCGTATCCTACTCGGAGGAGTACGTGGCGCCCGAAGCAGATTCAATCCCGGGCAGACCACGACAACCCAACCCCTACCAAGGGGCAGGATCAAGCCACGTGTCCAAGACTCCCCGGCGGACTCCGGATCACTTCCGAGTTCCGCCAGGGTTCAACGATCAGGACCGTGACAGCAACCCCGCGGGTATCCAGGAACCCTGGCTACAACCCCCGCGGGACGAAGACTTCATCACGTGGATCGCGCGCATCCCAGTTTCCCTTCGGGTTAACAAACTCAGCCGCGGTCCACCAGAAGCACCTGAAGAAGAAGGTTCTCCAACCCCGCGGAGCAACCTCGGATCTTGTCTTGACCACAACTCCCTCGGGGGTTATTGTTCATTGGCCTGACATGGATCCCGAGGCGGCTCTGTTCGAAGCAAACGTACCTTCCACGGTACGGGACATCGTACCTCTGCTTCCCTTCCAAGAAGGCAGAGAGCTCCCTGCTGCCACGGGTAGCAGAAGAACCGGGCCTAGCAACCCCGGTCGCCAGTCCTGCGTGCTCCTCAATGAGCACAGCGATGAAGAAGTTGTCTCCGACGACGCTCCAACAGAGGAAGGGGAAACCGACGCAGACCGGGAACTCCGTATCGAGCGCAACCGCAACCGCGCACTCCGACGTCGCTTCATCAAGAAGAAGAATCTCAACTCGGAGTTCGACAAGCAAGACATCTTCAACTCCCCTGTTGCCAACATCCTGTTCGGGGTTAGCGTCTTCGAAGGGTTCCAAACAACCCCTGAGATCAACCTCGCTAAGGCTCGCCTAGAAGCCGCAGCCGTCATGGTCGATCCCCTGGATGGAGGCCGCTCCTCCTCCAAAAGCAAGAGTTCTTCGCGCCAGCAAGCACCGTCAGCCAAGCGTCAGAGCAGTCACTATGGCAGCTCCGCCGGCCAAACCAAGGACAAGAACAGGCCTCGCGAAGAACCCCGCCGTCCTCGCGAGGAACCTCCTAGGTCCCAGCGTCGCGAAGAACCCCGTCCAGCTCGCTCTCATAACACACCCAACGACGCCCGCAACGACATCATCCGGATCAGAGAGGGAAGAGCTACCTCCCACGTTGCGGATTCTGCAGGAAGATGCGGCGTCCCCAATCCCGATGCCCTGCCATGCTACACACGCGCCATCCGCGTCAGCTCCTTCCCGCGGAAGTTCAAGCCGCCAGGCATCACCAACTTCGACGGGAAGCAAGATCCAAACATCTGGCTACGCAGATACTCCTCTGCAATCGAAGCATCAGGGGGCGACGACATCTCAAAGATGCTCTACTTCCCAGTTGCGATGGAGCAGGGTCCTCTCACCTGGCTCGAGTCCCTCCATCCAGACTCCATCGACAGCTGGCACGCGCTGAAGAAGGCTTTCGTCTCCAACTACCAGGGTTCTTTCGAGCGCCCTGGCAGCAAATATGAACTCCGCGCGTGCAAACAGAAGCCAGACGAGTCCCTGCGCGACTACAACAGGCGATTCTTCGCCATCAAGGCATCCTGCGTCCCCATCCCCGACTCAGAAGTCATCGACTACTTTCAAGAAGGGATGACTGATCGCACCCTCTTCCGTGACTTCGGTCACAACCGTCCTCGCGACCTCGAGGAATTTCGCGCACTGGTGTCCAATTGGATGGACACCGATGATCAAGAACGGGAGCGCTACGGCAAGAGACCCAACAACCCTGGTCGTAAGAACCAGGAGGACAGCAGGGATCTGCCGCGCGACTCCTTCCAACGCAACGGCAACAACCCACGGAAGCGACCACACAACACGGTCGCAACCGTCCAGACCGTCCGCTCCGCCAAATCTGCGCAGCAACGAAGGGAAGAGTTCAACAAACTTCTCAAGAAGCGCTGCCCTTACCACCTCGACAGCAAGCACACCATGGGCGAGTGCGTGCTCCTCCAGGAGACGTTCAGCACCCCCAACAAGAAGCAGAAGTCGGCTGGCGACGGAGACGACGGACACGACAAGGGAGACAGCGGTTTCCCAGACATCAACAACACTGTCAACGTCATCTTCGGAGGCATGGCAGTCAGCGACACCTCGCGCAACCGCAAGAATGCAAGGCGCAAGGCATACGCAGCAGAACCAGCGGTGGTTACACCGCTACGGTGGTCTGACACCACCATCACCTGGTCCCGAGAAGATCAGTGGGCCGAGATCACCTCTCCTGGACGATATCCGCTCGTCCTCGAGACTGTGGTAGCAAACAGCAGGCTCACCAAGGTCCTGATCGACGGAGGCAGTGGGCTCAACCTCATCTTCGCCAAGACGCTGAAGTCCATGGGCCTCGACATGAGTACGCTGCAGCCGGCGGATACTCCTTTCTACGGCATCGTGCCTGGAAAGGCCGCCATCCCCCTCGGGCAAATCACCTTGCCCGTCACGTACGGTACGTCATCCAATTACCGTACAGAGTTCATTAAGTTCGAAGTTGCAGACTTCGACACCTCCTACCACGCCATCCTCGGGCGACCAGCATTGGCCAAGTTCATGGCCATCCCCCACTACACCTACCTGGTGCTGAAGATGCCAGGGCCTCACGGTGTTCTTTCCCTTCGCGGCGATATCAAGCGCTCCTACCTCTGCGACAAAGAGGCAGTGGAGTACGCCGTCAGAGCCGCGTCCACCATAGATTGCCAGGAACTCCAACCCTTGGCTGCAGCCGTCGTCGCAGAGGACGATGACGCCCCGACGCAGAAGAAGACACGGGCTATCAAGCCCGTGGAGAAGGTCGCCACAAAGACGATCGACCTCCAAACAGGAGATCCATCGAAGACAGCGGTGATCGGTTCCACCCTCTCTCCTGTATAGGAAAGCGCGCTCGTCGACTTCCTGCGAGCCCAGGCGGACATCTTTGCAACAAAGCCCTCCGATATGCCTGGAGTACCCAGAGAGTTGATCGAGCACAAGCTAGACCTCAATGAGAGCGCAAAACCCAAGAAGCAGCGCCTCCGAAGATTCGCCACAGAGCGTCGGGAAGCCATCAAGAAAGAGCTAGCTAAGTTATTAGCAGCCGGCTTCATTAAAGAAGTCTTCTACCCGGATTGGTTAGCCAATCCGGTTCTTGTAAGGAAAAAGAATTCAAATGAATGGAGAATGTGCGTTGATTATACCGATCTCAACAAACACTGCAAGAAGGATCCCTTTGGGCTTCCTCGCATCGACCAAGTCATCGACAGCACCGCCGGGTGCACCCTACTCTGTTTCCTCGATTGTTACTCAGGATATCATCAAATATCTCTGAAAGAAGAGGATCAGATTAAAACTTCGTTCATCACTCCATTTGGCGCATATTGTTATACAACCATGCCTTTTGGCTTGAAAAATGCAGGTGCCACATATCAGCGGGCTATACAGGGTTGTCTTCAAGAACAACTTCACCGAAATGTTGAAGCCTACGTCGATGATGTGGTAGTCAAGACAAGAAATCCCGAGGATCTCATCGCTGACCTCACCGAGACGTTCGATAACTTACGCAAATGGCGCTGGAAGCTCAATCCCGCCAAGTGTGTTTTCGGCGTACCATCTGGAAAGCTCCTCGGGTTCATTATCAGTGAACGCGGCATTGAAGCAAATCCAGAGAAGATAGCAACTATCATGAACATGGAGCCGCCGACCACTGTTAAGGATGTCATGAAGCTTACGGGCTGCATGGCCGCACTCAACCGCTTTATCTCCAAACTGGGGGAACGCGGCACTGAGTTCTTCAAACTACTCAAGAAGCAAGACAGATTTCAGTGGACTCAGGAAGCTCAAGACGCCTTCGGCAAGCTCAAGCTATTCTTGACTACGCCTCCTGTGCTCACTGCACCGCTCCCGGGCGAAGATCTCTTGCTCTATATTACAGCAACCACCAATGTCGTCAGCGCCGCTATTGTCGTTGAACGCGACGAGGAAGGCCATCTTCAGAAGATTCAACGGCCTGTGTACTTTGTGAGCGAAGTCCTCTCGGACTCCAAATCCAGGTACCCTCAAGTTCAAAAAAATTCTATATGCTGTCTTAATGACATCCAGAAAACTGCGGCATTATTTCGACACCTACAAGATCGTCGTGGTTACTGGTTATCCTATTGGCGAGATTCTCCACAATCAAGACGCTACAGGGCGTATCGCCAAATGGGCTGTTGAGCTCGGAACATACAGCATCGAGTTCCGTTCTCGCACGGCCATGAAGTCTCAAGTCCTTACTGATTTCATATCGGAATGGACCGAGCACAATCTCCCAGTCGCCACCACCAAGCCTGAGCATTGGATCATGTATTTCGACGGGTCACTCAAGCTGGAAGGCGGAGGCGCTGGAGTTCTGTTGATCTCACCTCGAGGGGATCAACTCAAGTATGTTCTGCAGATTCAGTTTGCTGTCACCAACAACGCTGCAGAATACGAAGCACTTCTTCACGGCATGAAGATGGCCATTACTCTTAGTATCAAGCGTCTGCTGGTATATGGGGACTCCATGTTGGTCATCAAACAAGTCAATAAGGACTGGAATCGCAACCATGAAGACATGGACGCGTACTGTGAAGAAGTCCGGAAACTGGAAAAAACACTTCCTCGGCATTGAATTTCATCATGTCGAGCAAGATTACAACGTCGCTGCAGACGTCCTATCAAAGCTGGGTTCTTCCAGAGCAGAGGTGCCCAGCGGGGTGTTCGTCAATGAACTCTCCAAGCCATCAATTTCTGCAGCGGTACCTCCTGATGCTGCAATATCAGCTCCCAAGGTTATGCTCATCGACGCCACTTGGAGTGCTCCGATTATAGACTACATCTTGCACGACAAACTTCCTGCCGAGAAGGCAGAAGCTCAGCAAATTGTCCGCCGTAGCAAGTCCTATGTTATAATCGGTGATACACTGTACCGACGTGGCGCACGCTCTGGCGCATTGATGAAATGCGTCTCACAGCAAGAAGGAGTCAACATCCTGGCGGAAATTCACGCAGGAGAGTGTGGCAATCATGCAGCTTCCCGCACCATCGTAGGCAAAGCCTTCCGTGCCGGGTTCTATTGGCCTACAGCTCTACACGATGCTGAGGAAATTGTTCGTCACTGCAAGGGTTGTCAATACTTCGCTCATCATTCACATCAGCCTGCTCACAAGATCAAATTGATACCTCCGTCATGGCCATTCGCATGCTGGGGGCTTGATATGATTGGGAAACTACCCCGGGCGCCTGGTGGATTCGAATATTGCTTCGTCGCAATTGACAAGTTTACAAAGTGGATAGAAGTCTTCCCGGTTGTCAAGCCAACCTCTGAGAAAGCAGTCCAATTTCTCCAAGAATTGATTCTTCGCTTCGGGATACCTCATCAAATCATCACGGATTTGGGCACCACCTTTACAGGCAACAAGTTCTGGGACTACTGTGAAAATCGCAGCATCGAGGTATCCTAGGCTTCGGTTGCTCATCCTCGTGCCAATGGGCAAGTTGAAAGGGCCAATGGCATGCTCCTTGATGGACTTAAAGCTCGCATGGAAAGGACCCTGAAGAAAGCAGAAGGCCGGTGGATGAAAGAACTATTTCCAGTTGTCTGGGGCCTACGATCTCAACCCAGTAAAGCTACAGGGCAATCTCCCTTCTTCCTGGTGTATGGATCCGAGGCCGTTCTACCTGTTGATGTCATGCATGGCGCCCCTCGTGTCGAGGAGTTTCAAGAGGCCATGGCGGATGAACAACGGATGCTGGAGGTCGATACGGCTGAAGAAGCGCGACTGGCAGCCTTGTTACACAATGCTGCATATCTTCAGGGCATTCGCAGATTCCATGACAAAAATGTGAAGACAAGATCATTCCAGATTGGAGACTTGGTGCTACGACGAATCCAAAATACAGCCGGTCACTCCAAGCTCACTTCACCCGGGGATGGTCCATTTATTGTTTCCAAGGTACTCAAACCAGGCACCTACAGACTTCAAACAGAAGACGGTGTGGAATTACCAAATCCTTGGAATATAGAACACCTACGCAAATTCTACGCGTAGCTCTGTCACTACAGCAGTGCTTCGGCACCACAAGAACTACTTGCTTCGGCACCCAGAGTTCTTCTGTAAACATTGCTCCGGCAATATATGAACTACTTGCCTCGGCAATACATGTTCTCTTGTACCGTTGTTCCGGCAACGAGATATATTTCAATAAAGCTCCCTTTATTGGGTTGTTTATTTGTCTTTATGACATCATCTCAAACTTCCGTGTTCTTTTTAGAACTTGGAAAGTTTCTTTTACATTCGGAGCCTATAAAATGAGGTCTATCCGGGTTCTTTCGAGGCCAAGAACGGATCTGTTCCTCTTCTTACACTATTCTGTGATAATTTTCAGCTTAACGCTGCCGCTCCATGGGTCTTACTGGGTTCTTGCTTCGGCAGACCACATACAGTTAGTTCCCAAGTATCCTTCCAGGGTACATTTTATAAGATAGCTAATGCTATAAGAAATCTCCCTGGGTTCCTTTGGGTCCTTAACAGGGTTGTTTTTCAAGTTAAAATCTGCTCAGCGTATATTTTGACTACGTCCTGGTTATTAATACAGAGACAACCCAGGAATTCATAAAAATTCTTGGTTTTTCTTCCATAACATAGCAATAAATATATTACATTGCATGACATTTATATTACAATAACATCAGTTTCAGTTTACAGCCTCAGGCTTTGAGCAATTGCTTCTGCAACTGGCTCGGCCTCTTGCTTCAGGTCCCTAAAGGTAGACTCCGTACAGTTTGGCTCTGCGCCTTCAACTAATTTACCTATGTCTACCTCCGGGTACCTGGACTTCACTACAGCGAGGACATGCACAAGACAAGCTTTCGAAGATCTCTTGATATATGCCTTCAGCTGTCTTGGCATAGCCTTCAGGCGCTCCAGGAATGTTTGCGGTGTTGCAGGGTCTTCTGGGACCAAGGCTTTCACCACCGGGTTCGCTGCCTTCTCTAGCTGCGAGATCCGGTTCAAGGCTTCCGCCAGGTCGTCGTCCGACTTCTTCATCAGCCGCAACTCTTCTTCGAGCTCAGACATCCTCCTGGCCGCCTGTTCAAGTTTCTCGTCCAGCACCTTCTTGTCTGCTAGATGCTTCTGTGCCTGGACGAGATCCCTGGATAACCGACCATTTTCCTCGTGAGCATCCTCCAGGTTCTTGGCAAGTTGCTTCTGCTGCTCGAGGATTTGAATCAGTTGTTCGTCGGCATCCTTGCGTTGTTGGACCGCCACTCTGAGTTGTTCTTTGACGCCTTCATGATCAGCAGAGAGGGTCTTCAACGCTTCTTCATAACGGTTGGCCACATTGGACCAATCCGTCATTTTGCTCTGGGCTGTTGCTAATTGCTGTTGCGCCCCTGCGAACACACGACAAAAGACAGAGTTGTTATTGAACACAGGCAAAGGACAATTCTTTACAAGACTTTGGTGGCGACAGCGTACCTTTGAGCTCTGATTTTGCCGCCGCAAGCTTCTTCTTCATGTCCTCCTTCTCTGCGGCCAATTCCTTGGTCCGCAGGTGCAAGGTACGGATCATGTCGGCGTCTTCCGCCTCCTGGAGCTTGCGGTCTTCGCGTTCGCGCTCTAGCTCCTTTTGGAGACGGTCCGCCTTGGCGTGCATCAAGGATATGTTGTGGAGGTACTCGGTCTTCTTCCTTGATGCTTCGCCAACAGCCTACAGCAGAGTTGTTATGAGATATACTTCGTCACATACTACAAGACCAGGGTTGTTTTACTAACCTTGAAGTAGGCTACTGCCCTCTCGGCGTGGTAAAGCCCCCTGTCGATGTGTTGTTCATCCTCCTCCGCGTCCAGAATGTACTCGAAGGTCCGCGGATTCGGATTGCACATTGGGTCGAAGCTTCCGATGCGGAAGCTCCTACCCTCCTCTTCAGCTCCGGTACTCTGAGGTACCCTGGGGATTTCTTCAATCACTTGCTCTGGGGTTGTATCTTCAGTTTGCTTCTCCCTTGAGCACTCTGCTTCCGCCCCGGCCTGGGTTGTTACTGTCACGCTCGGGGGCTGCGCAGAGGACTGATCGCGGCGCTCTTGCTCGGATTCTTCAATTACCGCCGCCGTGACCAGTTGTTCGATCTCCGCCAGCACTTCAGCAACTGTCTCCTCGACTTGGGCTTCTTCTGGTGCTGGCGGGTCTGCTGGCAGAGTTGTTTGCACTTCCGGCAGGGTTGTTTCTGGAACAACCCTGGGTTCTTCGGGCACTGCGGCCTCTGGCTCTACAGATATATGATCAACCACGGATTCTACCCTGGTTGTTGTTGGTGCTTCTTCAACACTGGAATATTGGAGTTTGTTAGTCACATCAGTATACTACAACGGTACATTCAACACTACCTCACGAAGTACTTACATGGTGGAGGGTCGCATAGGGATCTCTGGCTCCCCCAAGGTGAACTCCTCTTCCACCTCCTGCCCCGCCGTTGACGGTCCTGCTGGACAGGGTTCTTCAATAATTGGTGTTATCCCTTCAAACGGCGTGGAGACAGGGTTGAAGATCTCGTGCAGGATCTCTTCCTCAGATAATGCCCGCCGAGCAGAGCTGCTTTGCTGCAGCATACTGGTTCCAATTTCTCCTATGGCTATCTCCACTGAAGATGTTGTCCTGGGTTGTGGGGATACCTTTGCCCTTTCCTCTGGGATTGTTCTGGCTCGGGGCTTGGGCAAGGTGCGTGCTTTCTTGGGCACTGGTGCTTGTGCCTCTGATGGCGCCGGTCTCTTGGACCTTTCAGTTCCCCTGGAGGTCGCTCCTGATTTGGCTTGGGGTTCTTCAGGGACCTGTGGTTCAAGTTTTACCATTGGCTCGTCAGGGTCTTCAATTGCAGATTTCATGCGCACTTGATCTCTTACCCCTGGATCCACACAGCGTGCCAGCAATGCCGCTTCTTCAGTGTTGGTTGGGTCCAGGGGCGGCAGGCTTACATATAAGGCGCGCCGGGCTTCATACTGTGATGATCAAGACATTAGTTCACAATATATTTTCAACAATGCAGAACTATATTCAGAAAAGGATTTTACCTCAGGTGTCATGGTTATCGCAGATACTTCCATTATTTCAGGAAATTGATCATCAGTAATCACCAGGAACTTCTTCAAGAGTTGGTTCACTCTCTTCTCCGATATGTTCCCGGTGGCATTCCTTGAGGGGTCTGCTTCCCCAGAGTACAAGTGCCCTGGGTTACTGCGTTGCTTGCATGGCTGGATTCTCCTCAGCAGAAATGACTTATATACCATGGCTCCTGTTAGGCCTTGTGCCTTTAGATCTCTGATCATGTTGAGCAGCTCAGGGATTTGCATGGCTTGGTTGACTCCAACTGTCTCGCTCCAGAATGGTTTCATTACTGGAGGATTTCCTGAACGGCTCTGCAACTGTGGCTGGTGGTTCCATGCGTAGAACCATTCCTTCTGCCAGTCCTTGAGGCTTTCCTTTGTTGTGTAATCCAAATACACCGGCCTCATGCCCTGGCGGAACTGGATAACAACTTTGCCTACCACTTGCAGTGGCCCGCTGGAGGTCTTTACCCTAAATAGATGGCGGAAAAGGGCAAAATGGGGATCTATCCCTAAGAAGGCTTCGCACAGATGGATGTAGATGGATAGATTGAGAATGGAGTTGGGATTCAGATGACATAGTTCAATCCCATAAAATTGAAGCACACGGCGGACAAAATCACATGCTGGCATGCCAAATCCAACTTCATAAAAGGCCTTCCATACCGTGATTTCCTCGGTGTCTTCGGTGGGGTATTCATGCCCGTATGCGCTTCTCCATCGGCTTATTCCTTGTGCTGGCAAGAATCCATCCGTCTCTAGGGCCTTGATGTGCTTCTCCTTCAAGATACTGGTCGGCCAGTCGCTGATTGGATCTCCAATAATTGGCATGTCCCCCGCGGACGTTGTCTCCTCGGTCGTAACGATCTGCTTCATCGCCTCTGCCTTCCTCTTCGAGCCTTTGCCTCTGCTGGATCCTTCACCACCGGCCATTGGGATCTCTTGTGATTTGGTGTGGATTGGATCTAAGATTGGGGGAAGTTGTGGATGCTTGTGTGCGATCTCTGGATTACGCGAACTGCAACTGTCGCAAACCCTAGATCTGTATTGCGCAAGCGTACGGATACAAAGGGTCGCGGGCGGTTTATATGGGCTTTTCGAAGCGTTACTTCGGTAATTTTCAATTTTGGCCCTTTCTTGATCCTATATTTGAATTCGTTCAAATTTAGGCTCGGGGGCTGTGGACATATTTTCAGGAAATATTTTTCTGAGAATTTTCGGCTTCAATTGATAAATTTATGAGGAATTCTACAAGAATTCGGGTTTCTTCGGAAATTGATTCTCTTTTGGTTCGGACTTCGAAAGAGCCTCGAATTTCTTCTTCAAAGATAAACGAGGCTCGGGGGCTGCCCAATTGGGCGCACCTAATCGGTGCGCACCAATCCGAACTTCGAGAAGACTTATGAGCACATCATTACCTATCGAACAGCATGGTTGCAACTTCCAAGATCAAAGAACCCTGTGGGTCTCAAAGAACCCTGGCGGGTTCCAAAGAACCCTGGCGGATTTCAAAAGAACTCTGGAGGACCTCAAAGAACTCTGTACTTTCAACAAGGCTGTTCTTCAGGAGATAAGGTGCTCGGGGGCTTGTGGGTGTAGAGTCCTGACGGACTAAACAACCCTGGCGGCCCATCCTATGGGCCGGCCCATGAACAAGACTTGACGCACAAGACAAGGATTAGTCCTAATCGGTTTGGATATACTGTATTAGGGAATTAGAGATAAACTTGTAAAAGTCTCTAGGTCCTATACGGTTCCCGTGTAACCCTGCCCTCCGGACTATATAAGGGGAGGCAGGGACCCCCTCAAAACAATCTCATCAATACAAGATACACCATACAGGACGTAGGGTATTACGCTCCGGCGACCCGAACCTGTCTAAATCGTCTCTTGTCACCTTCGGCTCTAGATTCTCGACGACTTCTCCCTAAACCCTTCTCTCGGGGCACCCCCTCGAGAACGTTGTCAGCATAAATCGCCGACAGTATTCACCTCGGCACATGTTTTAGGTGCTACAAGATAGGTTCTTTGATTTCAAATTGCCAAATTGAGGATTTCAAATGTGTTTTTGACTTTTTGCGATCAAAGTACCTGTGACAACAATAGACTATGATGTGATATAGCTTTGTGGTATTTCTCTATAGAGGTTATGTCGAATCAGTGGTTTCATATTTTACTCCTAATTTCCAATATGGTTTATCATAGTTATTCAACCACCATTCTAAGAGATTGTATCTTTTTTGCTTTCTACAAGATATGTTGGATTACCGACTACAAGACAATTTTTTTCTCTATAGAGGACAGTGGATTACCGATTCTAAGGTTGATGGGCAACATTACTAGACATTCCTTCTGCTTCAAACACTCTTACAGTTCCAAAGTCTTAACAATATGTGTGGATGTTTGTCTTCTACTATGTCCTTTATGTTCTCTGCAAAATAGGTTGGTTGCACCTATCCTGTATTTCCAATTGATTTCGACACCTATTATTGCGTTATGCTGGTTCGTTACCCTCAATATATGCAGTATGTTTGACCACATAAGCCATGGTTCATGATCTGTTCTATACCTTCACCATGATCTTTTTTTACATAGATCATAAATAGTATATTCTGCGTTCTTCTAAGGATGCTATCATCTGCCATTGATAAAAAATATACTCAATTTTTCAATGTGTGTTTTGTAGTTTCAAGATCAATACGGGGTCCCCTTTCATAGGCTTCGCAGTGAGTTCTGACTGTCATTGAGGTAGTCTCATGGACCCTTTCTACAATTACAAAGGGTGACCTAGCTTGCACTAGATGAGATAATCTTTTCTTCCTCAGATATGTACTTATAGTTGCCTGTCGTCAGGTTCACATGGATTTTTATGTTACAAAATTTATTTTGTTCCCTTTGATCATTTCTTCGCCTTGGTACACTCTTTTTGCTCTGTCGCTGATGGATGTCATGTGCCTCTTAAGATAATCTCTTCCAAGAAAGATAATCTCTTCCACTCTTTTTGGCTCTTAACATTTACGCGCTCCTGATTTTTGTACTACCTCCATTCGAAAATTTCCAATTTTTTTAATTGTGTGCAAGTCAGGCCTAATACTAATGGCCTCATGACTGACCAAGAAAGAACCAGTTGTGTTGCTGTTTGCTGAAATATTAGTCAAGATATTTGAAGCTTCATCTACAGCCTGCAATTCTAATCATATCCCATGACATTTAAGTATAGAACTATGCCATCGAATCTAGCCAGCAGATCATCTAATGTGATTACAACAAGTCAACAACACTCGCTTCGCAAGGTAGTGCAATCGGTACAGTGTAACCAATACACCTATATGCACTATTATAGTGCTCTGCCCCTCTCAGGTGTAATGTAAGTTGTTATTGGTCCTATGACAGGAACCTATTTTATCTGTGCCTTGCTCCAGCCCACATTTCATCTCTCATGCATGTCTGAGTTAACATCTGCAAGAGCTTTTATCAGCATGTTATGTTGACCCCAATTCATATGTTTAATTATTCTTCAATCGAATATATTCAAAATTCTATCTGTTCTAAAATTCACAAAGACCATGGCCTTTGGCTTCCTTTGGTATTTGCTGCAATCAACGCAATGGATCAACCAAGTCAATCTTGCCATTGGTTTATTTTGTGCTTGCCTGCCCTAACCAATTAGGTTTTGGTAGTTACAGCTGTAATGTAATCAGTAACTGAGAGTGCATCCTCTTCAGGCGCGGCAAGGCGCGCCGTTCTTCCTAGTATCATACATCCTCTCTCGTATTGGACGCATGGCCTTCTTCCTCTACTGTGAGCTGTGCCCATAGGAACGCGAGGGAGGAATTTTTTTCGAGAACAAGCACGGAAGCTGTGTACCGTTGATTTAAGAAGATACTAACACTACAAACGCGGATCATTAGCTGGACGATCGCACACGGCATGTTACATGAAGGATGGAGTAAAACTCTAAGCAACAACAACGATCGAAAGTACTAACCTACTCTCTCCGTCCCAAAATTAGTTTTTCTCACTTTCCGAGAAAATACTATGGCTAATTATATAAAAATATAAATTAAATTTTATGATACTATATATATACATATATATAGGGAGCGACTAAAATGCACCTTGTTGTATTTGCTATAGCAAATGCACAGACCCAATTAGAACCAGCGCACCTTCGCACCCAATCACATACAACATACAACCCACCTTTCATATCCCACCAGGAAGTGCATGCATGCACGGAATCTCTTTTGATTTGGATAAAAAAATACGATATCTCTTGAACTGTAGCTTCAATTCCATATCCGTTTGCGTCAGGTTCTTGAAAAAAAATATGCTTAACAAAACAAGATCTATGAAGACTATATTTGACGAATATTTTTTTCCATGTATATAATTGCAACATCACAAGATTATGAGTTACAGTCACTGCTACAACACGATTGCAACATCACTGGGCTAATGTGCATACCCTTACAACAACGACACCACACCAATTGCAACTCGATGGACCAGTTGCGACTCGAACCAATTGCAACCAGACTCAGCCTAGTTGCAACGGGGTGAACTAGCTCTGGCTATGAACCGCGAACCAGTTGCAACAACGGGGCTAGACCAATTATGTCGGGTCCCTGTAAAAGGGGTACCCCAACTTAGGCCCAGAACTACTCAATAACAAGGCCCACCAACGAAGTTAGCCTGGCTCCGTAGCCCAGCAAAGGCCCATCGCGACAAACGCCACCGCGGCGCTCGCCCCGCTTGAAGACCCTCGAGCGGGGAGATCCGCGACGATCGAGCCCAGCCAAGCTCGAGGGGGACGTTCACCCTCGAGCTGGCGCTTTCCGTCACGTTCGAGGCTCGGCCGTGAGGCTCGAGGGAGATGTTCACCCTCGAGCCGGCGTTTCCGTCACGTTCGAGGTCCAGTAAGCTCGAGCTTGCGGACCAAGCTCGAGCCTGCTACGCCGGGAACGGCGCCCGAGACTCTGCGACCATCAACACCAATCATAAATGACCCCCCTACGGCCAAAAAGAAGGATTCACTGTGCCACGCCACCGCCTATGCTACAGAAAGGACATCGGTCAAATCCACCAAGCGTGGTGGATTCGGATCTGACACTACATAGGCCGGTCCTGGCAACGGCACTGTGCCAACCACTCCTTTGACTTTGCTTGCCTCGGATGCGCTATCATCCTCGATGGCAACCCTCGAAGGAAACTACGGAGCTTCGATCCGGGCGCCGTACTCAAGTTGCCACCCTCGAAGTCCTGATCTGTCGCAAGAAGAACATCACATCAACCACTGCCATGTCGTCAGCCGGAGTTGGAAGGCGCGATTCCCGATCGCATCGTGCGTGGCATGGGCAGCACAGTACACTTAGCACGTCTGCGCCACGAATGCATGTACTCTCACGCCCTCCCCCTTATGCCTATAAAAGGGGAAGGGAAGCCCATATAAAAGGGCAAGTGACAGCAGGTTGACACCACAGAACACATACAAACGCACTTAGCCACCAAAAAGCTCAGGGACTTAGGAGCTCACCTCCTTCTCCCATCTTGCTTGTAAACCCCTACTACGAGCAATATGAAACTGGTGCTCGGCACCACTGCTGGACGTACGGCCCCGTGGCCGGAACCAGGATAAAAACCCCTGTCTCTTCACCCGCCATCGGAGCAACGAGTGGATTAGCACCGCAATCACTTGTTTGTGCCGGTGTGACCAAATCAGGCACCGACAGTTGGCGCGACAGGTAGGGGCCAGCGCTGCGCAACTCTCGTTCCTGATGGCGAACTTCGACCAAGGACGGCCCCTCTGGGCGAGAGCAATCTGCTCCCAGTGGGGCAGGAGATCTGGTTCGGGAGCTTACGGTTCCAGGCATGTGGCGATGGTTACCACAGGCGCATCCTCCAGGAGGAACCAAGTAACCAACTGGAGCCTCCTCATCTGCCACTGGCAGCACCGCGACGACGGAGTCGTCCTAGACCTTGCGCACGACGAGCGCGAGCTGCGAGGCACGACGCCGACGCCAGCATCCCTCCCCCCGCGAGGGAAGGGGAGATCCTGCGATCAGGGTCATGGGGAAGGGCTGCTCCTTTCCTCCCGGGACCCATTTCTGCACCGCGTGCTACGACGGCACGTCCCTATCCCTACGGGCTACACGGCCCCACGGCCACGTACGCCTCGTTCGTCCGCACCGCCATGACTGTGTCGGCGATTTATGCTGACAACGTTCTCGAGGGGGTGCCCCGAGAGAAGGGTTTAGGGAGAAGTCGTCGAGAATCTAGAGCCGAAGGTGACAAGAGACGATTTAGACAGGTTCGGGTCGCCGGAGCGTAATACCCTACGTCCTGTATGGTGTATCTTGTATTGATGAGATTGTTTTGAGGGGGTCCCTGCCTCCCCTTATATAGTCCGGAGGGCAGGGTTACACGGGAACCGTATAGGACCTAGAGACTTTTACAAGTTTATCTCTAATTCCCTAATACAGTATATCCAAACCGATTAGGACTAATCCTTGTCTTGTGCGTCAAGTCTTGTTCATGGGGCCGGCCCATAGGATGGGCCGCCAGGGTTGTTTAGTCCGTCAGGACTCTACACCCACAAGCCCCCGAGCACCTTATCTCCTGAAGAACAGCCTTGTTGAAAGTACAGAGTTCTTTGAGGTCCTCCAGAGTTCTTTTGAAATCCGCCAGGGTTCTTTGAGACCCACAGGGTTCTTTGATCTTGGAAGTTGCAACCATGCTGTTCGATAGGTAATGATGTGCTCATAAGTCTTCTCGAAGTTCGGATTGGTGCGCACCGATTAGGTGCGCCCAATTGGGCAGCCCCCGAGCCTCGTTTATCTTTGAAGAAGAAATTCGAGGCTCTTTCGAAGTCCGAACCAAAAGAGAATCAATTTCCGAAGAAACCCGAATTCTTGTAGAATTCCTCATAAATTTATCAATTGAAGCCGAAAATTCTCAGAAAAATATTTCCTGAAAATATGTCCACAGCCCCCGAGCCTAAATTTGAACGAATTCAAATATAGGATCAAGAAAGGGCCAAAATTGAAAATTACCGAAGTAACGCTTCGAAAAGCCCATATAAACCGCCCGCGACCCTTTGTATCCGTACGCTTGCGCAATACAGATCTAGGGTTTGCGACAGTTGCAGTTCGCGTAATCCAGAGATCGCACACAAGCATCCACAACTTCCCCCAATCTTAGATCCAATCCACACCAAATCACAAGAGATCCCAATGGCCGGTGGTGAAGGATCCAGCAGAGGCAAAGGCTCGAAGAGGAAGGCAGAGGCGATGAAGCAGATCGTTACGACCGAGGAGACAACGTCCGCGGGGACATGCCAATTATTGGAGATCCAATCAGCGACTGGCCGACCAGTATCTTGAAGGAGAAGCACATCAAGGCCCTAGAGACGGATGGATTCTTGCCAGCACAAGGAATAAGCCGATGGAGAAGCGCATACGGGCATGAATACCCCACCGAAGACACCGAGGAAATCACGGTATGGAAGGCCTTTTATGAAGTTGGATTTGGCATGCCAGCATGTGATTTTGTCCGCCGTGTGCTTCAATTTTATGGGATTGAACTATGTCATCTGAATCCCAACTCCATTCTCAATCTATCCATCTACATCCATCTGTGCGAAGCCTTCTTAGGGATAGATCCCCATTTTGCCCTTTTCCGCCATCTATTTAGGGTAAAGACCTCCAGCGGGCCACTGCAAGTGGTAGGCAAAGTTGTTATCCAGTTCCCGCCAGGGCATGAGGCCGGTGTATTTGGATTACACAACAAAGGAAAGCCTCAAGGACTGGCAGAAGGAATGGTTCTACGCATGGAACCACCAGCCACAGTTGCAGAGCCGTTCAGGAAATCCTCCAGTAATGAAACCATTCTGGAGCGAGACAGTTGGAGTCAACCAAGCCATGCAATCCCTGAGCTGCTCAACATGATCAGAGATCTAAAGGCACAAGGCCTAACAGGAGCCATGGTATATAAGTCATTTCTGCTGAGGAGAATCCAGCCATGCAAGCAACGCAGTAACCAGGGTACTTGTACTCTGGGGAAGCAGACCCCTCAAGAATGCCACCGGAACATATCGGAGAAGAGAGTGAACCAACTCTTGAAGAAGTTCCTGGTGATTACTGATGATCAATTTCCTGAAATAATGGAAGTATCTGCGATAACCATGACACCTGAGGTAAAATCCTTTTCTGAATATAGTTCTGCATTGTTGAAAATATATTGTGAACTAATGTCTTGATCATCACAGTATGAAGCCCGGCGCGCCTTATATGTAAGCCTGCCGCCCCTGGACCCAACCAACACTGAAGAAGCGGCATTGCTGGCACGCTGTGTGGATCCAGGGGTAGAGATCAAGTGCGCATGAAATCTGCAATTGAAGACCCTGACGAGCCAATGGTAAAACTTGAACCACAGGTCCCTGAAGAACCCCAAGCCAAATCAGGAGCGACCTCCAGGGGAACTGAAAGGTCCAAGAGACCGGCGCCATCAGAGGCACAAGCACCAGTGCCCAAAGAAAGCACGCACCTTGCCCAAGCCCCGAGCCAGAACATCCCAGAGGAAAGGGCAAAGGTATCCCCACAACCCAGGACACATCTTCAGTGGAGATAGCCATAGGAGAAATTGGAACCAGTATGCTGCAGCAAAGCAGCTCTGCTCGGCGGGCATTATCTGAGGAAGAGATCCTGCACGAGATCTTCAACCCTGTCTCCACGCCGTTTGAAGGGATAACACCAATTATTGAAGACCCTGTCCAGCAGGACCGTCAACGGCGGGGCAGGAGGTGGAAGAGGAGTTCACCTTGGGGGAGCCAGAGATCCCTATGCGACCCTCCACCATGTAAGTACTTCGTGAGGTAGTGTTGAATGTACCGTTGTAGTATACTGATGTGACTAACAACTCCAATATTCCAGTGTTGAAGAAGCACCAACAACAACCAGGGTAGAATCCGTGGTTGATCATATATCTGTAGAGCCAGAGGCCGCAGTGCCCGACAGAACCCAGGGTTGTTCCAGAAACAACCCTGCCGGAAGTGCAAACAACTCTGGCCAGCAGACCCGCCAGCACCAGAAGAGCCCAAGTCGAGGAGACAGTTGCTGAAGTGCTGGCGGAGATCGAACAACTGGTCACGGCGGCGGTAATTGAAGAATCCGAGCAAAGAGCGCCGCGATCAGTCCTCTGCGGCAGGCCCCGAGCGTGACAGTAACAACCCAGGCCGGGGCGGAAGCAGAGTGCTCAAGGGAGAAGCAAACTGAAGATACAACCCCAGAGCAAGTGATTGAAGAATCCCAGGGGTACCTCAGAGTACCGGGAGCTGAAGAGGAGGGTAGGAGCTTCCGCATCGGAAGCTTCGACCCAATGTGCAATCCGAATCCGCGGACCTTCGAGTACATTCTGGACGCGGAGGAGGATGAACATCACATCGACAGGGGGCTTTACCACGCCGAGAGGGCAGTAGCCTACTTCGAGGTTAGTAAAACTAACCCTGGTCTTGTAGTATGTTGACGAAAGTATATCTCAGTAGCAACTCTGGCTGTAGGCCTGTTGGTGAAGCATCAAGGAAGAAGACCGAGTACCTCCACAAACATATCCTTGATGCACGCCAAGGCGGACCGTCTCCAAAAGGAGCTAGAGCGCGAACGCGAAGACCGCAAGCTCCAGGAGGCGGAAGACGCCGACATGATCCGTACCTTGCACCTGCGGACCAAGGAATTGGCCGCAGAGAAGGAGGACATGAAGAAGAAGCTTGCGGCGGCAAAATCAGAGCTCAAAGGTACGCTGTCGCCACCAAAGTCTTGTAAAGAATTGTCCTTTGCCTGTGTTCAATAACAACTCTGTCTTTTGTCGTGTGTTCGCAGGGGCGCAACAGCAATTAGCAACAGCCCAGAGCAAAATGACGGATTGGTCCAATGTGGCCAACCGTTATGAAGAAGCGTTGAAGACCCTCTCTGCTGATCATGAAGGCGTCAAAGAACAACTCAGAGTGGCGGTCCAACAACGCAAGGATGCCGACGAACAACTGATTCAAATCCTCGAGCAGCAGAAGCAACTTGCCAAGAACCTGGAGGATGCTCACGAGGAAAATGGTCGGTTATCTAGGGATCTCGTCCAGGCACAGAAGCATCTAGCAGACAAGAAGGTGCTGGACGAGAAACTTGAACAGGCGGCCAGGAGGATGTCTGAGCTCGAAGAAGAGTTGCGGCTGATGAAGAAGTCGGACGACGACCTGGCAGAAGCCTTGAACCGGATCTCGCAGCTAGAGAAGGCAGCGAACCCGGTGGTGAAAGCCTTGGTCCCAGAAGACCCCTGCAACACCGCAAACATTCCTGGAGCGCCTGAAGGCTATGCCAAGACAGCTGAAGGCATATATCAAGAGATCTTCGAAAGCTTGTCTTGTGCATGTCCTCGCTGCTGTAGTGAAGTCCAGGTACCCGGAGGTAGAGACATAGGTAAATTAGTTGAAGGCGCAGAGCCAAACTGTACGGAGTCTACCTTTAGGGACCTGAAGCAAGAGGCCGAGCCAGTTGCAGAAGCAATTGCTCAAAGCCTGAGGCTGTAAACTGAAACTGATGTTATTGTAATATAAATGTCATGCAATGTAATATATTTATTGCTATGTTATGGAAGAAAAACCAAGAATTTTTATGAATTCCTGGGTTGTCTCTGTATTAATAACCAGGACGTAGTCAAAAATATACGCTGAGCAGATTTTAACTTGAAAAACAACCCTGTTAAGGACCCAAAGGAACCCAGGGAGATTTCTTATAGCATTAGCTATCTTATAAAATGTACCCTGGAAGGATACTTGGGAACTAACTGTATGTGGTCTGCCGAAGCAAGAACCCAGTAAGACCCATGGAGCGGCAGCGTTAAGCTGAAAATTATCACAGAATAGTGTAAGAAGAGGAACAGATCCGTTCTTGGCCTCGAAAGAACCCGGATAGACCTCATTTTATAGGCTCCGAATGTAAAAGAAACTTTCCAAGTTCTAAAAAAGAACACGGAAGTTTGAGATGATGTCATAAAGACAAATAAACAACCCAATAAAGGGAGCTTTATTGAAATATATCTCGTTGCCGGAACAACGGTACAAGAGAACATGTATTGCCGAGGCAAGTAGTTCATATATTGCCGGAGCAATGTTTACAGAAGAACTCTGGGTGCCGAAGCAAGTAGTTCTGTGTGGTGCCGAAGCACTGCTGTAGTGACAGAGCTACGCGTAGAATTTGCGTAGGTGTTCTATATTCCAAGGATTTGGTAATTCCACACCGTCTTCTGTTTGAAGTCTGTAGGTGCCTGGTTTGAGTACCTTGGAAACAATAAATGGACCATCCCCGGGTGAAGTGAGCTTGGAGTGACCGGCTGTATTTTGGATTCGTCGTAGCACCAAGTCTCCAATCTGGAATGATCTTGTCTTCACATTTTTGTCATGGAATCTGCGAATGCCCTGAAGATATGCAGCATTGTGTAACAAGGCTGCCAGTCGCGCTTCTTCAGCCGTATCGACCTCCAGCATCCGTTGTTCATCCGCCATGGCCTCTTGAAACTCCTCGACACGAGGGGCGCCATGCATGACATCAACAGGTAGAACGGCCTCGGATCCATACACCAGGAAGAAGGGAGATTGCCCTGTAGCTTTACTGGGTGAGAGATCGTAGGCCCCAGACAACTGGAAATAGTTCTTTCATCCACCGGCCTTCTGCTTTCTTCAGGGTCCTTTCCATGCGAGCTTTAAGTCCATCAAGGAGCATGCCATTGGCCCTTTCAACTTGCCCATTGGCACGAGGATGAGCAACCGAAGCCTAGGATACCTCGATGCTGCGATTTTCACAGTAGTCCCAGAACTTGTTGCCTGTAAAGGTGGTGCCCAAATCCGTGATGATTTGATGAGGTATCCCGAAGCGAAGAATCAATTCTTGGAGAAATTGGACTGCTTTCTCAGAGGTTGGCTTGACAACCGGGAAGACTTCTATCCACTTTGTAAACTTGTCAATTGCGACGAAGCAATATTCGAATCCACCAGGCGCCCGGGGTAGTTTCCCAATCATATCAAGCCCCCAGCATGCGAATGGCCATGACGGAGGTATCAATTTGATCTTGTGAGCAGGCTGATGTGAATGATGAGCGAAGTATTGACAACCCTTGCAGTGACGAACAATTTCCTCAGCATCGTGTAGAGCTGTAGGCCAATAGAACCCGGCACGGAAGGCTTTGCCTACGATGGTGCGGGAAGCTGCATGATTGCCACACTCTCCTGCGTGAATTTCCGCCAGGATGTTGACTCCTTCTTGCTGTGAGAGCGCATTTCATCAATGCGCCAGAGCGTGCGCCACGTCGGTACAGTGTATCACCGATTATAACATAGGACTTGCTACGGCGGACAATTTGCTGAGCTTCTGCCTTCTCGGCAGGAAGTTTGTCGTGCAAGATGTAGTCTATAATCGGAGCACTCCAAGTGGCGTCGATGAGCATAACCTTGGGAGCTGATATTGCAGCATCAGGAGGTACCGCTGCAGAAATTGATGGCTTGGAGAGTTCATTGACGAAACACCCCGCTGGGCACCTCTGCTCTGGAAGAACCCAGCTTTGATAGGACGTCTGCAGCGACGTTGTAATCTCGCTCGACATGATGAAATTCAATGCCGAGGAAGTGTTTTTCCAGTTTCCGGACTTCTTCACAGTACGCGTCCATGTCTTCATGGTTGCGATTCCAGTCCTTATTGACTTGTTTGATGACCAACATGGAGTCCCCATATACCAGCAGACGCTTGATACTAAGAGTAATGGCCATCTTCATGCCGTGAAGAAGTGCTTCGTATTCTGCAGCGTTGTTGGTGACAGCAAACTGAATCTGCAGAAACATACTTGAGTTGATCCCCTCGAGGTGAGATCAACAGAACTCCAGCGCCTCCGCCTTCCAGCTTGAGTGACCCGTCGAAATACATGATCCAATGCTCAGGCTTGGTGGTGGCGACTGGGAGATTGTGCTCGGTCCATTCCGATATGAAATCAGTAAGGACTTGAGACTTCATGGCCGTGCGAGAACGGAACTCGATGCTGTATGTTCCGAGCTCAACAGCCCATTTGGCGATACGCCCTGTAGCGTCTTGATTGTGGAGAATCTCGCCAATAGGATAACCAGTAACCACGACGATCTTGTAGGTGTCGAAATAATGCCGCAGTTTTCTGGATGTCATTAAGACAGCATATAGAATTTTTTGAACTTGAGGGTACCTGGATTTGGAGTCCGAGAGGACTTCGCTCACAAAGTACACAGGCCGTTGAATCTTCTGAAGATGGCCTTCCTCGTCGCGTTCAACGACAATAGCGGCGCTGACGACATTGGTGGTTGCTGTAATATAGAGCAAGAGATCTTCGCCCGGGAGCGGTGCAGTGAGCACAGGAGGCGTAGTCAAGAATAGCTTGAGCTTGTCGAAGGCGTCTTGAGCTTCCTGAGTCCACTGAAATCTGTCTTGCTTCTTGAGTAGTTTGAAGAACTCAGTGCCGCGTTCCCCCAGTTTGGAGATAAAGCGGTTGAGTGCGGCCATGCAGCCCGTAAGCTTCATGACATCCTTAACAGTGGTCGGCGGCTCCATGTTCATGATAGTTGCTATCTTTCTCTGGATTTGCTTCAATGCCGCGTTCACTGATAATGAACCCGAGGAGCTTTCCAGATGGTACGCCGAAAACACACTTGGCGGGATTGAGCTTCCAGCGCCATTTGCGTAAGTTATCGAACGTCTCGGTGAGGTCAGCGATGAGATCCTCGGGATTTCTTGTCTTGACTACCACATCATCGACGTAGGCTTCAACATTTCGGTGAAGTTGTTCTTGAAGACAACCCTGTATAGCCCGCTGATATGTGGCACCTGCATTTTTCAAGCCAAAAGGCATGGTTGTATAACAATATGCGCCAAATGGCGTGATGAACGAAGTTTTGATCTGATCCTCTTCTTTCAGAGATATTTGATGATATCCTGAGTAACAATCGAGGAAACAGAGTAGGGTGCACCCGGCGGTGCTGTCGATGACTTGGTCGATGCGAGGAAGCCCAAAGGGATCCTTCTTGCAGTGTTTGTTGAGATCGGTATAATCAACACACACATTCTCCATTCATTTGAATTCTTTTTCCTTACAAGAACCGGATTGGCTAACCAATCCGGGTAGAAGACTTCTTTAATGAAGCCGGCTGCTAATAACTTAGCTAGCTCTTTCTTGATGGCTTCCCGACGCTCTGTGGCGAATCTTCGGAGGCGCTGCTTCTTGGGGCTTTGCGCTCTCATTGAGGTCTAGCTTGTGCTCGATCAACTCTCTGGGTACTCCAGGCATGTCGGAGGGCTTTGTTGCAAAGATGTCGCCTGGGCTCGCAGGAAGTCGACGAGCGCGCTTTCCTATACAGGAGTGAGGGTGGAGCCAATCACTGCTATCTTCGATGGATCTCCTGTTTGGAGGTCAATCGTCTTTGTTGCGACCTTCTCCACAGGCTTGATAGCCCGTGTCTTCTTCTGCGTCGGGGCGTCATCGTCCTCTGCGACGACGGCTGCGGCCAAGGGTTGGAGCTCTTGGCGATCTATGGTGGACGCGGCTCTGACGGCGTACTCCACTGCCTCTTTGTCGCAGAGGTAGGAGCGCTTGATATCGCCGCGAAGGGAAAGAACACCGTGAGGCCCTGGCATCTTCAGCACCAGGTAGGTGTAGTGGGGGATGGCCATGAACTTGGCCAATGCTGGTCGCCCGAGGATGGCGTGGTAGGAGGTGTCGAAGTCTGCAACTTCGAACTTAATGAACTCTGTACGGTAATTGGATGACGTACCGTACGTGACGGGCAAGGTGATTTGCCCGAGGGGGATGGCGGCCTTTCCAGGCACGATGCCGTAGAAAGGAGTATCCGCCGGCTGCAGCGTACTCATGTCGAGGCCCATGGACTTCAGCGTCTTGGCGAAGATGAGGTTGAGCCCACTGCCTCCGTCGATCAGGACCTTGGTGAGCCTGCTGTTTGCTACCACAGTCTCGAGGACGAGCGGATATCGTCCAGGAGAGGTGATCTCGGCCCACTGATCTTCTCGGGACCAGGTGATGGTGGTGTCAGACCACCGTAGCGGTGTAACCACCGCTGGTTCTGCTGCGTATGCCTCGCGCCTTGCATTCTTGCGATTTGCGCGAGGTGTCGCTGACTGCCATGCCTCCGAAGATGACGTTGACAGTGTTGTTTGATGTCTGGGAAACCGCTGTCTCCCTTGTCGTGTCCGTGTCGTCTCCGTCGCCAGCCGACTTCTGCTTCTTGTTGGGGGTGCTGAACGTCTCCGAGGGAGGAGCACGCACTCGCCCATGGTGTGCTTGCTGTCGAGGTGGTAAGGGCAGCGCTTCTTGAGAAGTTTGTTGAACTCTTCCCTTCGTTGCTGCGCAGATTTGGCGGAGCGGACGGTCTGGACGGTTGCGACCGTGTTGTGTGGTCGCTTCCGTGGGTTGTTGCCGTTGCGTTGGAAGGAGTCGCGCGAGCTGATCCTGCTGTCCTCCTGGTTCTTAGCGACCAGGGTTGTTGGGTCTCTTGCCGTAGCGCTCCCGTTCTTGATCATCGGTGTCCATCCAATTGGACACCAGTGCGCGAAATTCCTCGAGGTCGCGAGGACGGTTGTGACCGAAGTCACGGAAGAGGGTGCGATCAGTCATCCCTTCTTGAAAGTAGTCGATGACTTCTGAGTCGGGGATGGGGACGCAGGATGCCTTGATGGCGAAGAATCGCCTGTTGTAGTCGCGCAGGGACTCGTCTGGCTTCTGTTTGCACGCGCGGAGTTCATATTTGCTGCCAGGGGCGCTCGAAAGAACCCTGGTAGTTGGAGACGAAAGCCTTCTTCAGCGCGTGCCAGCTGTCGATGGAGTCTGGATGGAGGGACTCGAGCCAGGTGAGAGGACCCTGCTCCATCGCAACTGGGAAGTAGAGCATCTTTGAGATGTCGTCGCCCCCTGATGCTTCGATTGCAGAGGAGTATCTGCGTAGCCAGATGTTTGGATCTTGCTTCCGTCGAAGTTGGTGATGCCTGGCGGCTTGAACTTCCGCGGGAAGGAGCTGACGCGGATGGCGCGTGTGTAGCATGGCAGGGCATCAGGATTGGGGACGCCGCATCTTCCTGCAGAATCCGCAACGTGGGAGGTAGCTCTTCCCTCTCTGATCCGGATGATGTCGTTGCGGGCGTCGTTGGGTGTGTTATGAGAGCGAGCTGGACGGGGTTCTTCGCGACGCTGGGACCTAGGAGGTTCCTCGCGAGGACGGCGGGGTTCTTTCGCGAGGCCTGTTCTTGTCCTTGGTTTGGCCGGCGGAGCTGCATAGTGACTGCTCTGACGCTTGGCTGACGGTGCTTGCTGGCGCGAAGAACTCTTGCTTTTGGAGGAGGAGCGGCCTCCATCCAGGCGATCGACCATGACGGCTGCGGCTTCTAGGCGAGCCTTAGCGTAGGGTTGATCTCAGGGGTTGTTTGGAACCTTCGAAGACGCTGACGCCCGAACAAGATGTTGGCAACAGGGGAGTTGAAGATGTCTTGCTTGTCGAACTCCGAGTTGAGATTCTTCTTCTTGATGAAGCGACGTCGGAGTGCGCGGTTGCGGTTGCGCTCGATACGGAGTTCCCGGTCTGCGTCGGTTCCCCTTCCTCTGTTGGAGCGTCGTCGGAGACAACTTCTTCATCGCTGTGCTCATTGAGGAGCACCGCAGGACACTAGGCGACGGGTTGCTAGGCCCGTTTCTTCTGCTACCCGTGGCAGCAGGGAGCTCTCTGCCCTTCTTGGAAAGGAAGCAGAGGTAGATGTTCGTACCGTGGAAGGGTACGTTGCTTCGAACAGAGCGCGCTCGGGATCCATGTCAGGCAATGAACACAATAACCCCGAGGGAGTTGTGGTCAAGACAAGATCCGAGGTTGCTCCGCGGGGTTGGAGAACCTTCTTCTTCAGGTGCTTTCTGGTGGACCGCGGCTGAGTTTGGTTTACCCGAAGGGAAACTGGGATGCGCGCGCCACGTGATGAAGTCTTCGTCCCGCGGGGGTTGTAGCCAGGGTCCTGGATACCGCGGGGTTGCTGCCACGTCCTGATCGTTGAACCCTGGCGGAACTCGAGTGATCGCGAGAGTCGCCGGGGAGTCTTGGACACGTGGCTTGATCCTGCCCTGTGGTAGGGGTTGGGTTGTCGGTCTGCCGGGATTGAATTGCTTCGGGCACGTACTCCTCGAGTAGTAGGAACGATACGATCAAAGATCGTGGTCGGATTTGGAGTCTTCGAGATCTTGCGGAGCGGTCCCTGCGCGCGTGGCAAAGCTGGTGCAAAGCCGCCTCGTCGCGAAGTGGTGTTGGAGTTTTCGCCTTCCTGGTTTGCAATGCAAGGCCAGGAGCCGAAGATGAAAGGAGGTGCCTGCCATCGAACTTGGTGACGATGGGGCGCTGAAGGTGGCCATCGACTCTTTAGCTGAAAACTCGACGAGTAAGGAATCCACGGACTGGTGTCCAAAGTGTCGGCGATTTATGCTGACTAGTTCTCGAGGGGGTGCCCCGAGAGAAGGGTTTAGGGAGAAGTCGTCGAGAATCTAGAGCCGAAGGTGACAAGAGACGGTTTAGACAGGTTCGGGTCGCCGGAGCGTAATACCCTACGTCCTGTATGGTGTATCTTGTATTGATGAGATGTTTTGAGGGGTCCCTGCCTCCCCTTATATAGTCCGGAGGGCAGGGTTACATGGGAACCGTATAGGACTAGAGACTTTTACAAGTTTATCTCTAATTCCCTAATACAGTATATCCAAACCGACTAGGACTAATCCTTGTCTTGTGCGTCAAGTCTTGTTCATGGGCCGGCCCATAGGATGGGCCGCCAGGGTTGTTTAGTCCGTCAGGACTCTACACCCACC